>SKCR01046853.1:0-97829 GCA_019454045.1 Zanthoxylum bungeanum | reverse complement strand
TTTCATGGCGGAGTCGGGCGCAGTTGTCAGTGTCATGGCCTTTTTGTGTTGGTGGAAGGGCAGTAAAGGCTTAGGTTATAATGTGATGGTAGGGGATTGGGTAATGGTTTGGTATCCAAGGGTTTTAAAAGCCCTTGCCTCTTCAATTTCTCTAGCACCTTAGACAGGGGCCTTCCCAAGTTGGAAAACTGCCTGTTCCGGATAGCAGCAATTTCAGCAGAAACGGGCTTTGTCTCCGATGTTCCCCCGAGGGCCTCCTGTTTAGACCATAGAATTTTCTATTCTCGGCCTCTTCTTCTTCTCAATATCCATGGCAGTTTCCCTCAACTGCCAGAAAGTCTGCAATCATGGAGGTCATCCTCCTCAACTTGCCGTAAATGGAGGGCTTGGTGCCCTTGATAATCATCTTGATCTGATCCTTCTCCGAAGGCCTAGTCTGCATTTTCAATAATTGACCCCTCCACCGGTCCACATACTCCTTGAAATTCTCCTCCGCTTTCTGCTTAACATTCTCCAGATCACGGAGTGACAAATCGATCTCCAAGTCAGTGACATATGCTTCAGGAAAGCATCGGCCAACTCCCTCCATTCTTCCTTTACTTTCTTCTCCAAACTGTGGTACCATACCACGGGAGCTCCTTCAAGCGACATTCCAAACATTTTCTGTACCAGGCGCTGGGATAAGCCAACTGAACTCATGACTGATACAAACTGTCGGAGATGCACCATCGGATCCCCATTCCCGTTGAACTTAGCCATATCCGGCATCTTGAACTGTGCAGGCAACTGTTCCTCAAAAGTTAATGTGTCATAATCCAGGAAATCCTCATTCTTACCCCTCATCTTGCGGGTAACCGACTCAACCTGATCCCGAAGTTTCTGTAACTCCGCCTGAGACCCAGATACTCTGCCTGCTGCATACTCTGCCATATCATCATCAAAAGCGGGAATATCATCCCCCAATTTGTTCGGAGATTCCTCTTGCCTCACATCCCTAGAATGAACCCGGCACGAGACCCAGCTATACCAGCCATAGCAGTAGTCAAAGCCTGCAACTGTTCAGTGATCTTGGCGAGACCATTCTCTAACTGATCCATACGGGACACCTCATTATCGGATTCACTCATACTTGTTCTTTTAGTGAGCCTTGTCCCTTCTCTAACCCAAACGGTATCTATGTTGTCTTTTAAGACACAGAGGATGTCAACAAGGTATATGTATGCATGATGTGCATAAGAAGTATATAACATATATTAAATCAAATAAAATTCTCAAACAAATCGGCCTATCATCATTTTAGAAGCTTTTGGGACAACTGTCATAAGAGTGAACCCGTCCCAGATTAAATGGCCTAACGAGTTCATGTCTTATGGCAAAGAGCCCAACTAAATCCAAATGATAATATTCCGAACACAATCATAAAATGGCCCATCAACACTTAGACGCCTTTGGCCCAATAGTCATGGAATACATCATTGTCCCAGTTTAAATGGCCCAACAAGCCCATATCCTATGACAAATGGCCCAAATGGATCCAAACGATGATGTTCCCAAACATAAGCATAGAAGGGAGATAATGCAAACATAACATAATAATTTTTACATAATGGCCCATCAATATTTCAGAAGCCTTGGGCCTAATAGTCATACAGTACGAACTTACCCCAGTTTAAATGGCCCAGCAAGCCCGCATTTCTGACAATAGTCCAACTGCATCCAAATGAGGATGATCCATAAGCACATTCTCAAGGGAATAATTGTTACTTTAACCATACAAACCAGTCTATGGGTGGATTTTCAGAGTATGGACAAAGGCTCTCACTGGCGAAGGATAGCCCACAACTAGGTCTCCCCACTCAAGGGTTCAAGCGACCAAGTGAGCGTATCCCTTTTTTATACACTAAGGTACGTGCCAATGAGCTATGGTGTGTGACGGACTGTCAAATGGATTTCCCGTTGTAGATTCCCCTGAGGGAAGGTGGAGCGAGGCTCACTTAAATACCCAAAGCCTCTTAGGCTCTTATCGCTTGGTGTCAGAAATAAACAACGAGTCCTCCAAATTAGTCCATCACAAAGGCTACGAGTAGATGGCCATATAGGTGTCCTCATAGCTTTTCCTTCTAGAAATGTAGTGAGTGAAGGAAGACACCAAACCATTACCTAGCCTCAAAGTGCCCTTGATTAAACCCTCACTTTATCCACTATAGACACGGTCAATTAAAACGTAAATCCAATCATTACAAGACAATATTCGGGGCCAACTTTCTATCCCCAGTGGAGTCGCCAGACTATGGACAACAGAACCTGGGCGACGCCGTTCCTAGGCTCGCGGCCTAGTTGGGAAGTACTAAATAACATGGAGTCGCCACCCGGTGTGAACCGGGACAAAGATTTAAGGCCGCACTCACCCCTCGCAAGGGAAGACCTCAAACCGTTGGTTCGGAATGGTCCCTTACTTATGTCACTTGTAATGAAAGGATTTATGTAATAATTTAATCAAGCTTAAGTAACACTTATTTCCAATAGGATCATGCTTCTAAATCTCATATGCAAAATAAAACTTATGTACACATTTCACATATATCTCACATTTAAAACTGCATGCTTAACATATATCAAAATAGCAACGAACACAACTTCATTTGCATATTACATTCAGGAAAACACAAGCACACATATTAACCATACAAGCACACATATGGGCACTTTTCCAAGCGGTACGTGGAATTGTATCCCAAGTACAGACCGCACTACCGTCCATTCGGAATCGGCTACGGAATTTACGTCTGGGTTTCCATCCGATATACCGCAAGAAATAATACTCAAATGTTATCATGACATAAGCATATGAATCGTAATACATTAACATATTTGTATTTATACATGTGGGGATAGCTACTAGGAAAACTATGCATGAAATCTAATGAAGAAGACTCAGTTCAGTGGGTGCGCGTTCTTGTAGCGTTCGTAAACGCGTTCGAACGGTAAACAGAAGGTTCGCGTTCGTATGGCGTTTGATAACACGTTCGAACAGAAATGAAACAGAATGCTCTCATTCGTATGGTGTTTGTTAACGCGTTCGAACAGAAATGAAACAGAATGCTCTCGTTCGTATGGCGTTTGATAACGCGTTCGAACAAAAATGAAACAGAATGCTCTCGTTCATATGGCGTTCATGAACGCGTTCGAACATAAATAAGACCTGATGCATGACAAGGTAAAATACATGCGCGTTCGAGTTGCGTTCGTAAACGCGTTCGAACGGGAAAAGACCTGATGCATGAAATGAGACGCAATACATAAACAACAAAATAAAGGGGCGCGGTGAAGTACTGCCGTAAATGTGGCCTTTTGGGGCTCTTGATCTCTCAAAGAGAGGACCTTTAGACCAACATACTAAGCCCATGCGCTCGACTGAATCATGCATACAAAGAATTAAAAGCAATGATATTAAACATAGTGTGCCCGATTGAACGTATCTTGTATCTAAACGAGCACACATCAACCGGCGCGGCAAAGCATCGTGGTAAAGGGCTTTAGCCCCTCCCCATAGGGGATCTCACATCGCACTACTAAACCTATGCGCTCGGTTGAATCATGCATACGAAAATAAAGACAATCATATCAAACTAGGTATGCTCGATTGAACGTATCTCACATTCAACCGAACACACATCAATCGGTGCGGCAAAGCGTCGTGGTGAAGGATTTTAACCCCTCCAATTAGGGAACCTTTCATCGCACTTACTAAGCCATGCACTCGATCATACCATACGAGAATAAGCAACATACAGAATTTTAATGACAAGAAATAAATAAACCAAAGCAACACAACACAAGAGAAAGTGCCGTTAACTCAAGTGGTACGTGGAGTTGTGTCCCATGTACAGACCGCACTACCGTCCATTCGGATTCGGCTACGGAATTTACGTCTGGGTTTCCATCCTATATACCACAAGAGACAACACTCTTCCATTCATCCAATACCCACAACACACATCATACACACAACAAATGCCGTAAGTATTGAAAATATAATCAAAGTAAATGACCAGAAATTAAATAAGAATAAGTGTGAAAGATACCCTCAGGTCTAACCTTTTAAGCCGTCTCTCGGACACGCGTTTCACGAAAATCGGAAGGGGGTAAAGCCCCGCAACTTTTCTGGTTCACTGGTTTGCCTCTTCCTTCGCTGTTCGGCCGCCCAAGTTACTACTCCGACTCCGTTTTGCTGCTGTTTCCTCTGTGGTTTTGCTGCCGTTTCCTCTGTGGTTTTACTGCCGTTTCCTCTGTGTCCTCTACTTACTGTTTGTGGACTGTTTTGGTGGTTATTTCAAGGATTATAAGTGTATTTTATGTTACTGTTTTAAGGGATTTTTTGATGTTTTTTTAAGGCTTTAAGTGTGGATTTTTCTTTGTGTTTTTTAAGAGTTACATGTGCAGTTTTTTATTCACTGGTTTGGGGTATTTTAGGGACTGTTTTGAGTTTTTGTTAGGGGGTGTTTTAGTGGTTGTAAGGGTTGTATGGGGGGATGCGTTGGCTACAGAAATTCGGCTATGTAGGGGTGCAAGGGAGATGGTGTTCACGGCTGAGGGGGATGAGATGGAGAGAAAGTTTTTCTGTCTTGATTTCTTGCTTTGGGCGTGAGTCTTGGTGTGTTTCTAGGGCTTGGACGTGACTTAGGTTGTGTGAAGGAGAGGAATGGCTTTGGTTAGGGGTTGTTTATATAGAGAAGGCTAGGGCTTCACCTTGTCTCACAAGGAAGGGATTTGGTGCATTCAATAAGGATATGATTTAGTGCTAGGTAAGGAAAGCAATGGATTGATTGGGGGACATGTCTTGGCTAGATTAGGAATACAATATATTTGATTGGTTAGGATTAGGCATTTAATTTGTTAGATTAGGAAGTCAATATTTTATTTGTTATTATGATTGATTTTAATTAGGTATATCATCTCTTTAATTTTAGTATATAATATATTCAAATTATTTAAATTAGGCATGATTTTAGTTTAAGTTAGGTAAATATTTTATTTAATTGGTAAATGGTTTAAATATTTTATTTAATGTTTAATGTTTAAATTAATATTTATTTATTTAATTTGGGATGTGTTTTATGGGCTTTGGGGAGCTAAATGGGCTGGGTGTGAGGCTAGCAGCAAAACCAGAATTACCGACACCGTTCGAACGCTTCCTCGAACGCGACACGAACACCCGTAATCTGTTTTCCGTTCGAACGGAGTAACGAACGCAGCACTAACGAACTCTTCCGATATCTGTTTCCCACGGCTTTCGTGACTCAAAAGGTAGTGCCTCCAAATGAGACTCATCATCGGGTTTCACAGGCGAAAATGCAATGCCTACAGTGAGTTATGTATTCCGCCTTACTCCTTTGTGTATTCATGCGAATTTTGTGCTTGATTTTCATGATTCTTGGGACCTATATTAGAACTCAACAATGGTATCAGAGCTATTATCAAGCATAAAACGTTAGGGTTAAAATTGGGTAAACTCGATTTAGGCATGATTTGGTTGAATTGTTTGATGAAGTATGCTTGAATGAGGTTGAATTGAAGTTGTGTATGATCAATTTCATGAAATTGGATTGGATTCAATTTTCCCTAAATTTTGGGCATGACAAATTGGGTAAAATCAATTGAAGCATGATTTGATTAAATTGATTGATTAGTATGCTTAAATGTTGTTGAATTAATGATTGATTGGATCAATTTGAAGAAATTATGTTTGGAACAAATTTCCCCAATTTTTTATGTTGGCATAAAGTGACAAATTTGGGTAAACTTGATTTTGAGCATATTTTGTGAAATTGGATGAATGAGAATGCTTAAAGTATGTTTAATTTAAGATTGATTGGATCAATTTGTTGAAATTGTGTTTGGAACAAATTTCCCCAAATTGCTTATGTTGGCCGAAATTAAAGAACCCTAAATTTCTTGGTGATTTTGTTTGTTTGATCATTGGATGACTTAAAACAATTGGGTAATGTTGTTTTGAAGTTCAATTTGATTGAATTTTGATTTGGAACATTTTTCCCAAATTAAAGTGGCTTGGCCGAATTCAATTGAATTTGAAATTCATTGTGTTTTTTTATTTTAATTCATTGGATGAATTGAATTGATTTGGGAAATGATGATTGTGGATTCGATTGGATTGAAACCGAATCGGATTGGAAAAACCCCTAATTGCCGAGAACAAAAGCATGTAATTGGGTTTGATTTTAATAAATTGTGTTGGACACTATTTAATGTTAAAGTGCATGATTAAGTATGCTAATTGATGTTTTAGAAATATTAATTGGGTGGTTAATTGTGTATTACACTTAGGTTAATTAATTATGGAATTTAGAATTTTAGTTAATTAATTGGGCTTATTTTGGAAATTGGGCCTTTAAGGTTGTGATTGGGCTTTTGGGCTTTGTTGTACAAAGTTGAGTTTAGGCAAATTTGGTTGGATCCAATTGGGCCTAAAACCGCATCCATAAAGTCCAATTATGACTTAATGGACCTTAATTATTTAATTGGGCCTAATGGGCCAAAATTGATTTCTGGGCTTATGGGGTAACTCCCGGATTGGATTTTGGTTGTTCGGTTTGACCCGAGTTGACCAAAAGTCCACGCCTTATAGAAATTAATTAAAAGCCCATTGGACTTTAATTAAATAAACATTAGATGTTAATCGGGTTTTGAGACCCGTTGCGATTAAATTTGGAATTTAAGTCGTAAAGGTTCGTTAATAAAAGTGTAATATTTAATTGGAATTAAATAGTGAATTAGAATTAAATGCGTATTAAATTGGATTTAATTATGTAGTTTAATTTAATTCAAGA
This sequence comes from Zanthoxylum bungeanum, assembly GCA_019454045.1. Taxonomy (NCBI): domain Eukaryota; kingdom Viridiplantae; phylum Streptophyta; class Magnoliopsida; order Sapindales; family Rutaceae; genus Zanthoxylum; species Zanthoxylum bungeanum. The sequence goes on along the minus strand of SKCR01046853.1, from coordinate 90,981 downwards.
ATTCGTACTTTGAGTACTTATTCGCAAAACGAGTTTGACTCGAGCAAAAATCAAATCGTTGTTTGAACATTGGATGATCACTAATTATCAGATTAATTAATTGGATTAGATTGATTGATAACATGCTTGTATGAATACATGGTTGCGATGCATGAATAATGTATATCGGATGGATATTAGTCGGGTGGGACAATTTTGGAAATTGTAATAAATTTGATTTATTAATTGGACCTGCGTGTCCAGCCTTATCACCTCTATACTCTTTGTATTCTCTTCTCACCTATTCCCCTCAATGTAAATGAGGTTTCTTTAGAAGTGTAGTGTAACGGGTAGAAGTAAATACATGTGCTAGCTTTGGAGAGAGAAAATGAGAGATTTGATCTAGGATCAATGTAAAGTATCCATCCGCATATCATTATTATTTTATTTCATATGCGCTTTATTATGTGTTTAGAATGCATGTTTAAAGGTGTATGATGATGAGACCTTAATAAAGATAATAAATTGGTAGCCAATTGCACGCGAAAAACCCTCGCTCAATATCAAGTGTTTTTCCTTCCATTGAGTGATTCTTACTCAAGATCCGAGATTGGCATTGGGTTGTTGGCCAAAGTCAAGCCCTTTGTCCGTCGAAGATGTGTTTGAATCACGAGAGTTTTGTTCCATATCGGTGTCTTGTCCAAGTTGTGGTTTGTTGGCCAAAGTCAAGACCACTTCTTGTCCATCGACATTGATTACGAAGCTTTCCATGGTCAATGGGTCACGCGCTTGACTGGGATCACAGGTTTGTTGTGCCAAAGCCAAGGCTTAGTTGATTCAGAGGAAAAAGGTTAGGTAATACATTGGATGTATTGGCATATATAAGATATATGTTTAGGATTTGGATATCCGCCTACTGGATCTAGGAATTGGATGGGATCCAATTGATCTTCGAGATCTACCTAGTTAATTATCATACAATTTGTTGGCCAAAGTCAAGATTGTGTGATATTTAACGGGATCCTAGCCCACTAGGAAACACGGTTTCCCGAGTACTCGACAGAGGGTTAGAGGCTCGCCGAAAAATAGTGGGAGGCAAGAATTGAATTTGCAATACTCGTTCAATTACTCGCCATACGCGCTCATTCAAATTATTTCGTCGTTAGATTAAATGTTAGTTGGACTAATATTTAAATTGTTGTTTTAATAAACAGTTGGACTGTATTATATTTGATTATATATAATTGGATTATATTAATCAATATATTTGAATTAATTAATTTCAGTTTACAGTTGATTTTATAATTGGATTATAGTAATCAATGTAATTGAGGTTAATTAATTTAGATTATATTTGATTATATAGTTGGACTATTATAATCATTATAATAAATAGTACCACAAATCGTTGATTAATAGTTGGACTATTAGAATCAAGATATAAAAATGAAAGATTAGTGTTTAAGACATAATCCTGGGTGAAAATGTATTTAAACGATTTTATTTTTCAAATTGGGAATAAATTTCAGGATGGTCCTGGAAAAATAATAACTTATTTTATTTGATAAAATAACGTATTATGCCTAAGCCTGGAGTTAAGCAAATAGTAGAGCATAATCTTTGGAAGATCATGTAATGATAACTTAAGTGCTTAATCCATTATGTTTGTCATAATTATGTTCACAGCAGTATTAAAATTGGATTTTAGATACTTAGTGTGGTACATAAAATATATATATTGATGTTCAGAATCTATTTTGAACAGGATACTGACTTCAATTGAGATTTATCTGCGAATTGAAAACGGGACGAAAGTCGCTGTTTTAACCGTAACTATGATATCTGAATTTAGGAACTACTTCGGGTTAGTACTTAAATTTAGAAACTGTTATAATGTAGCTAGTTTGACTAGAAACATTATCTCTATATCGCGTATAACCCGCTGCGGGTGTACCTTTATATTCTAGAACACTAAAGTGTTTCATTATATAAAGATGATATTGAGATAAACACATTAGATGTGAATAACAGGATTTATATTTTGAATATAAATAATATCTCAAATATATAACATGACAAATAAATAGCTCAAACTGATTTGATCAGTTAAGAAACTTAATTGTGGCATAGTTGTCAGGGACACTACTAAACAAGAATCGTATATCCGCACTTTTGAAGAGCGGGTACTAGGACTGATTTGATTCCATTCAAATAAAGTCTACGAATCTAGTCTATTTGGGCAAAGTGCCTAAAACACTATTTACTTGGTAAAAGTGTAAATGCCACCGATCTGTTAGCCCTACTTCATAGTGAAGCAAGTGGGCCCATGTCTAGCTAGGCTAGATATGGATTGAATATTTCGTGACCTGTACGGATGTGGCATCGCGTATGGTTATGTGTTTCTTTTGAAACACAAATCGGAAACTTTTAGAGTTTCGACACGAAATAGACAAATAGATCGGCTAAAGTATTAAACCGTCATGGTAAGACTGTAATGGAAAATACTTAAGCAATAAGTTTCTAGTTTTTATGAAAGAGTATAGTATTCTTTCAAATAAGGACTCCTCCCGGAATACGTCAGTTTGACGGTGTGTCCGAACGGATTAACCGAATTTTGTTAGACATAATAAGGTTAATCACGAGTCGCTCTGAGCTACCATTTCCTTCAACGGATAAGCTTTAAACAGTGCAAGAACTTATTTTGAATAAGGTTCCATAATAATCTGTTTGACAGATATCATATTAGATATGAACGGGAAAGAAACCGGGTTTCTCATTCCTGATAATTTGGGTATGCTAGGCATATGTTTGGATGATACCAAACTAAAACCCAAATAGGATAAGTGCCAAATGTAGGTTATCCTAGGGATACCATAAGTATTGTACTTATACATCTCACAAGAGAACAATTAGATTGTTACTCACCATACGGTTTTCCTGAAAGGAATACCGATATGCAGTGGTAAGTGGGAGGATAGTATAACTCGATGGAAATCGGAGTAATACTGTTCAAGGCACTGAATCTTAATGGAACATGAATAGTTCATCCAGGATGAGACTATTACCATTAATCTTCGAATACACAAGAACCGCGTAGGTCGGATAGAGTCAGAAAACAACCTGGGGTATGGGTTTCTGATCGCACCTCATAAAGATGTCTATCTTATTGAGGAATACTAACTGACTACGTATGAGGAAGTGATACAAGGTATCAACTCCCTAATTATGGCAAAGTGTCATGTAATCCGAAATGGATTCCATGTATATCAACCAGTTTGGATACTAGTTGATGTACCACAAGGCATTGTGCCTATTGGTACTATATGTCTTCTAGGAAGACATACATGGATGACAACATACCAACGTATAAAGCTAGGCTTTAACGGAAAGGTATCGTTATCAACATTGTGTTGATTACGATTCAACTTTTTACCTGTTGCCACGGTAAATCCATTTGGATAATGCAGATTATTCGATCCATGATTGGATTGAAGCAAGCATTAGGTTCTTGGAATTATCGTTTTGATATAATCATAATGATGTATGATTTAATTCAAAACGAAAATAATTCTAGTGTATATATAAGAAGGTTAGTGGGAGCGCACTGATAGTGGCTGTCCTATAAAATAATGATAATACGTCATTTCTTGGAAATGATATTCCCATAAAATAAATATCGGCGAAAGCTTGGCTTTCGCAATACTCTCCTAGAAACCGTACATTGAAAAATGTACGAGACCTGGTGTATCATACGCTTTGAGCATATGGATTCACAAACAGGCCAATCCGAGTGATAGTCACTGGATTGATGTTAAGAACATCCGTTAGTATCTTAGAGAACTAAGGATGCTGTCTTAGTCTATGGAGAAGGAGAACTTGAAGTGACTGGGGTCACTGTAGCAAGTTTCCTATAACCGATAAAGACGACTAAAAGTCGCAAACGGTACTATATAGTTTGAATAACGGTACAGTGAGCTGGAAATCTTCCAAGTAAGATACTGTTACCGAATAAACAACAAATGCGGGTTGTTGCTGCAGCTGAAGCAGCAATAGAAGTCATTTGGGTCGATACAAATCTAATTAGATTAGATATAGTTCTGTTAGCAGCTGAGCTAGGCGTCAGCACAGGCTAAAGAATTAATGGTCTCATCAACGATCCAGATACATACTTAGATACTCATCTGATTCATTCGGATCATATATCGTGGCGATGTGATGATCGAATAAATCGCATCAAGATGATAATCATGCAAATCCGCTGACGAATGCATTTCTCAGCAGTTTGAGCCAACCGTACATAGTTCGGGTGTAGGACACTTGAGTGACTGGCTATGTGCCAAGTGGGAGATTGTTGGACAAATGACCCATAGCGTCACTATTTGCACAGATCATTGTGTTGTTGTAGCAAATTAACTATGTGACAAGGAAATTGCACTCTCATCATTTGTGATTAGATCACCATAGATATATAAATGAAGAGAGGTCCCTATGATTAGTTCCTGGACTGAGAATGATATGAGACAGTATCAGTCCCCGAAGGTTTAATCATTAAATATCCCTAGCCGGAGTATTATCGAGACTGGACATCGATAATGCGGAATAGGCTAGTATTGCACTTGTGTGCGTTGTGAGGGCACAACGGCATAGTTCTCATATATATAAGTATCGGATACTTATGCAAGTGCGATAGGAGGTCGTGTTTCACCGATGGTACGGGAAACAGCTTCGCTCTGGATAGACCCCTCGGAATCCCATTGGTATTATGACTATGTGTCTATGGGAGGCCGAAATCAAGGTAGGTGTGTATAGTCTTAACCTGAGACTTACATCGCTAATACTTGCGATAATCGGTAGACTTTGGTCTTGGTGGTACAGGGCTTTAACCGGTTCTGCGTACACCACTTCTGGGTTTATCAGAGAGTCGTAGTGTATTGGGTGTGATGTCAAGACGGAAGTATCACTCCAGTCATAGTGGAGATGATGTCACGCAGGATACGGTATTAGTGCTCTTAAGTGCTGGCCGGCCATCGGGATATTATGACAAGGTCATGTATATCCGATTATAGAGACTAGTTACCAGACATCCGACATGTGCTTCGGACGGGGCAGACACTTATCCAGCCCCAGCCCTAGCACGTGACTATCCGATACTGGGCTGATATACACAATACTACGGTATACTACGCTTGATACAGATCTATATATCCTGTAAGAATATTTCTGGAGAATTGGGTAGGCATGGCGCTTTGCTAGAAGCCAACCTTGTCTTGTAAATCGGTATAAACGTAGTACGAGGTACTTACGTGTTCGGATAGTCCGACGACCGTATTTACTGCCAACATATCCGGAGATCTCATGGGTCGCTTCCCGAAGATTCACCGATGACGTATAACTCGCACTTATTAATCTGGGATTAATTAGAAAGAGAGAAAATTAATCTGGGATTAATCACGGAGATATTTTATCTGGGATAAAATATTAATTAAAGAGAGAGAACGATTAATTTGGAATTAATCGATAAAATAATATATTTGATATATTATTAGAAATTGGATTTCGACGCGGAATTAAAATTGGATTTTAATTCGGGCGAACGAATTAATTTAGAATTAATTCGTTAGCGACGTGAATAGTGATTTCGCTAGGCGTAATCATTTAATTACGACGCGACGGAAAATTCGTTAATTTGGAATTAGCGAACCCGAGCCGGGATTATTTGCGAGCGCATTCGCATTTCGAATTCGAGTGCGGCACGCAAGTCAAATCATGCGTCAAATCGCAAGTCACATCAAGCGTCAAATCAATGTCACTTTGAGTGATGTGACAAGTTGTCATTTGATTTGAGTGATTGATGTGGTAGTTGAAAGGCATTTATTGTTTTGCTTTTTGACTTTTGTTTTTTGGAAATGAAAAGTGGTAAATGGTTTATTTATTTTTGGAATATATAAACCAAAATACTATTTTATTTTTATCATCTCTCTCTCTCTCTCCACACGGTTTTACGAAACCCTTTTCCCTCCTTTTCCTTCTTCTTCTCTTCTTCACGGTTTGGACCCGTTTCTTCTCCAAAATTTCTGGTTGTGACCGAATCAATGAGAAGCAAGGAAGAAGATGTGGTGCTAGCACACACCTTGGGTTATACATAGGTGATAGGGAAACGAATTTATGAGCTTGGAATCCTTTTGAAGCTTGAAGCTTTGAGCTTCCATGGTGTTCATCAATGGCCGAATCATGGAGGAACCAAACCAGTCAAAACCGAGCAGCCCTGCCTTGGAGAGCTGTTGCCGTGAGCTTGGAGGGAGGCAAAAACGCAGCTTGTTCTTCGCATCTCAAACCGTTCAATGTGAGTTATGTATTCCGCCTTACTCCTTTGTGTATTCATGCGAATTTTGTGCTTGATTTCATGATTCTTGGGACCTATATTAGAACTCAACACTTAGTTTGTGTTATGATGGTTGGACTCATGAAGAAGGAGGATGCATGTATGTTTATCAAAGTATTCTTATTAGGTTAATAAGAACACTTTTGATCATTTGATGATCTTGTTGCTATTCTAGAATTTTTAGGCCACTCATTGATGACCTATAATTGTTCTTGAATTGTTTTCAAGTGTTGAGACTTTTTGGTGTTGTAGAGATGAGACTAAAGTGTTGGATTTGGTTAATTTTGGTTCATTGGATTAATTTGAAAAATTAGGGTTTATACTGTTGGGGATTCTAAGGGTCCCACGGATCAAAATCAAGCATGAACATGTGTGAATACAATCGAGAAGTCGCGGAATACTTACATCGATCGGTTGAGCGACGCGGAGGCAACAAAAAATTTCAGATTCTGCTCCTCACTGGTTCGGCAGTCCACTGTTTTCAGTTTTGATCACCAAGAATTTGAGCTCCAAGCTTTGTCGAGGTGATTCCCAGCTCTGGGTGGACTTCCCTATCACCTTTGCATGTCTTGTAGAGTGCTAGCACTTGCGATTTTTGCCACAAAAATCCAACTCTTGCTTCCCTTTTTCTTCCTTGGTTCACGCAAAAACCAGAAGCAGTGAAGAAGAAAATGGCGTGAGGAGAGAAGAGGGAAAAAGAGGAGAGATAAAATGTTATGTGTTTGGCTAAAAATTGTATCATAGATACTTAATTAATTTTAAAATTGATTTTCCATTTTTTTTTTCCAAAAATCAAATGGCATTAAGTTTTGCCAACCACCTATCACATCACACAAGTCAATCAAGTTGTCAAGTCACATCACTCAAAGTGACAAGTGATTTGAAGCTTGATGTGACGCTAGATGCGACTAGCGATTTGACGTGCCGCGCTCGAATTCGAAATACGAATGCGCTCGCAAATAACTCGGGCTCGGGTTCGCTAATTCCAATTAACAAATTTTCCGTTGCGTCGTAATTAAATGATTACGCCTAGCGAAGTCACTATTCACGTCGCTAACGAATTAATTCTAAATTAATTTGCTCGCCAGAATTAAAATCTAATTTAATTCCGCGTCGAAATCCAATTTCGTTTAATATATCAAATATATTAATTTATCGATTAATTCCAATTAATCGTTATCTCTCTTTAAATGATATTTTATCCCAGATAAAATATCTCCGCAATTAATCCCAGATTAATTTTCTCTCTCCTCTTATTAATCCCAGATTAATTTAGAGTGTGAGTCATACGTCATCGGTGAATCTTTGGGAAGCGCCCATGAGATCCCCGGATATGTTGGCAGTATAATTCGGTCATCGGACTATCCGAACACGTAAGTACCTCGTACTACGTTTGTACCGATTTACAAGACAAGGTTGGCTTCTAGCAAAGCGTCATGCCTACCCAATTCTCCAGAAATATCCTTACAGGAATAAATGATCTATATCAGGCGTAGTATATGTAGTATTGCATATTTCGATCCAGTATCAGATGATCACATGCAAGGCCTGAGGCTGGTATATAATGTCTGCCCCGTACGAAGCATATATCGGATTACGAGCACCTAGTCTCTTTATTATAGGATAATCATGACCAAGTCATATTATCCCGACGGTTGCAACCTTTTTAAAGAACCAGTTTTGTATCCATGCGCGATCATAAACTTCATATGACTGGAGTGACACTTCCATCTTGACATAACACTCAACACACTAAAATTCTCAATATACCCAGCATTGGCGTACACAGAACCTGTTAAAGCCCCGGACGACCACAACCAAAGTATATTGATTGTCGCAAGTATTAGCGGTGCAAGTCTCAGGTTAAGACCAATACACCTACCCTAATTTCGGACTTCCATAGACACATAGTCATACTACCAATGGAATTCCGAGGGGGTCTATCCGGAGCGAAGCTGTTTCCCATACCATGGTAAAACACAACCTCCTATTACACTTGCATGAGTATCCTATACCCAAACATATGAGAACTATACCGTTGTGCACTCACAACGCGCACAAGTGTAATACTAGTCTTTTACGTATTTATCGATGTCCAATCTCGATAATACTCTGAGTAGGGATATTTAATGATTTATCATTCGTGGACTGATACTGTCTCATATCATTCTCAATCCATGAACAAATCATAGGGACCTCCTATCATTTATACATCTAGGTGATCTAATCACAAATGATAAGAGTGCAATCTCCTTTGTCACATAGTTAATTTGTACAACAACACCATGATTTGTACAAATAGTGACGCTATGGGTCATAATTGTCCAACAATCTCCCACTTGCCCTATAGCCAGTCACTCGAGTGTCTTACACTCGAACTATGTACGGTTGGCTCAAACTGCTGAGAAAAGACTTTCGTCAGTGGATATGCATGATTATCGTCTGATGCGATTTATACGATCATCAGATCACCACGATGTATGATCCGAACGAATCAGATGAATATCGAAGTATGTATCTTATGTATCTGGATCGTTGATGAGACCAATAATTCGTTAGCCTGTGCTGACGCCTAGCTCAGCTGCTAACAGAACTATATCTAATCTAATTATATTTATTATCGACCCAGAAGGCTTCTATTACCGTCTCAGTTGTAGCAATAACCCGCATTTGTTGTTTATTTGGTAACAGTATCTTGCTTGGAAGATTTCCAGCTCACTGTTCCGTTATTCAAACTGTATAGTACAGTTTGCGACTTATAGTCGTTTTATCGGTTTATAAAATTGCTACAATGATCCCAGTCACTTCAAGTTCTCATTCTCCATAGATTTAGACAGCATCCTTAGTTCTCTAAAAATACTAACGGATGTTCTTAACATCAATCCAGTGACTATCACTTGGATTGGCCTGTTTGTGAATCCATATGCTCAAAGCGTATGAGAATCCAGGACGCGTACTTTTTTCAATGTACGATTTCTCGGAGAGTATTCGAAAGCCAAGATTTCGCCGATTTTTTATGGGAATATCATTTCCAAGAAATGACATATTTTCATTATTTTATAGGACATTTTATTGTCAGTGCGCTCCCACTAACCTTCTTATATACATAAGAATCATTTCGTTTTGAATTAAATCATAAACCATTATGATTATATCAAAACGATAATTCTAAGAACCTATGTTTGCTTCAATCCAAACATGGATCGAATAACCTACAAACCTTGTTTGCTAGTTATTGTATGACAAAACCGACATGATGTTGTAAACATCCTCCGAAGGGTTTCCTTTTCAGGAAAGCGATTTTCCCGTAAAGCTGTCATATTTCATAAATGAAACACGCAGCTTTAGCTAGAATTATCCAAATGGATTTACCGTGGCAACAGTTAAAAGGTTGAATCGTAATCGACACAATATTGATAACGATACCTTTTCGCTACAAGCCTAGCTTAGTACTTTGGTATGTTGCCATCCATGTATGTCTTCTTTGAAGATTTATAAGTACCAATAGGCACAATGCCTTGCGGTACATCAACTAGTGTACAAACTTGTTGATATACATGGAATTCATTTCGGATATCATGGAATTCAATTGAGATTTATCCAATTTGGGTTTTAGTTTGGTATCATCAAAACATATGCCTAGCATCCCAAATTTTCAGGAATGAGAAAACCCGGTTTCTTTCCTGTTCATGTCTAATATGAAGTCTGTCAAACAGATTTTTATGGAACCTTATTCTAAATACGTTTTGCACTGTTTATGATTATCCGTAGAAGGAAATGGTAGCTTAGAGTGACTCATGATTAACCTTATCATGTCCAACAAAATTCGGTTTATCTATTCGTACACACCGTCAAACTGACGTGTTCTGGAAAGAGTCCTTATTGAAAGAATACTATACTCCTTCAAGTATTAGAAACTTATTACTTAAGTATTTTCATTACGGTCTTACCGTGACGGTATAATACTATAGCCGATCTGTTTGTCTATTTCGTGTCGAAACTTTAAAAGTTTCTGATTTGTGTTTCAAAAGAAACACATAACCATAACGCGATGCCACATCCGTAAAGGTCACGAAATATTTATATCCACCTCTAGCCTAGCTAGACATGGGCCCACTTGCTTCAGTATGAACTAGGGCTAAAAGATAGGTGGCTTTTACACTTTTACCAAGTAAATGTGTTTTAGGCACTTTGCCTAATAAACTAGATTCATAGACTTTATTTGATTGGGATCAAATCAGTCCTGGTCCCCGCTCTTCAAAAGTACGGATATACGATTCTTGTTTAATTGTGTCCCAAACAACAATGCCACAATTAGTTTCTTCTGATCAAATCAGTTTGAGCTATTTGTTTGTCATGTTATATGTTTGAGATTTATTTATATTCAAAATATAAATTCTGTTATTCACATCTAATGTGTTTATCTCAATATCATCTTTATATAATGAAACACTTTAGTGTTCTAGAATATAAAGGTTCACCCGCAGCGGGTTAAACACTGATATAGAGATAATGTATCTAGTCAAACTAGTTACATTATAACAGTTTCCTAATCCTGCTCATAGCAGATTCTGAACATCAGTATATATTTATGTACCACACTAAGTATTTAAAATCGAATTTCAATACTAGTGGTGAACATAATCTATGACAAACATATTTGAAGTCAGAGCCTTGCTCGTTCTTCAATTCCTTCATGTCTGCTTTGTCCAAATGGCAGTCACGCTTCCGCGATCCCGTTTGCCACAATTAGTTAGACATTTTGGGATATGTCATTTATCTTTCTAAAAGATTATGATGATTTTGCCTTTGCCCATTTCAACACTCTAGAAGCCTTTGGCCAAGCCTTGGCCTTCTAGAATATCGAAGTAAGGTACGACTTGCGCTACTTGCCTAATTGAAAACTTTGACTTTGTCTCCTTGAGAATAGTCATTAATTCTCCAAGAATTATTCATTGCAATTTAGTACTTCTAAAATCTAAAGATAGATTTATGAAGATCCTTCAATTTCATTATCATACTTTAAGGATCTAATCCTTAGTTCTGATTCAGAAATTAAGGAGTCTACTGCGACAAGCTTAATGGATTAAGCATTTAAGTTATCATACATGAATCTTCCAAAGATTATGCTCGACTATTTGCTTAACTCCGGCTTTAGGCCTAATATGTTATTTTATCAAATAAAGTAACTTATTATTTCCAGGACCATCCTGAAATTTATTCCCAATTTTAAAATTAAACCATTTAAATACATTTTCCTTAGGATTATGTTTTAAATGTCAATCTTTCATTTTATCTTGATTTTAATAGTCCAACTATTTAATCAACGATTTAGGTACTATTTATTATAATGATTACAATAGTCCAACTATTTAATCAACTATAATTAATAGATTAAAATCAATTATATTGATTACTATAATCCAATTATAAAATCAACTATAATGAATAGTTTGAATATAGTCCAACTATTTATTAAAAAAACAACTTTTAAATATTAGTCAACTAACATTTAATTTATTTGACGAAATGATATTTGTGATTGAGCGCGTATGGCAAGTAATTAAACGAATATTGCAAATTCAATTCTTGCCTCCCACTATTTTTCGACTAGCCTCTAACCCTCTGTCGAGTACTCGGGAAACTACGTGTCCTAGTGGGCTAGGATCCCGTTAAATATCACACAATCTTGACTTTGGCCAACAAATTGTATGATAATTAACTAGGTAGATCTCTAAGATCGATTGGATCCAATCCAATTCCTAGATCCGGTAGGGGGACATCCAAGTCCGAAACATATATCTTATATATGCCAATACATCCAATGTATTACCTAACCTTTTTCCTCTGAACCAACTAAGCCTTGGCTGTGGCACAACAAACTTAGTGATCCCAGTCAAACGTGACCCATTGACCATGGAAAGCTTCGTAATCAATGTCGATGGACAAGAAGTGGTCTTGACTTTGGCCAACAAACCGCAACTTGGACAAGACATTGACATGTAACAAAGCCTTCGTGATTCAAACACATCTTCGACAGACAAAGGCCTTGACTTTGGCCAACAAACCAATGCCGTCTTAGAACTTGAGTGAGAATCACTCAATGGAAGGAAAGACGCTTAATATTTCTGAGGGTTTTTCGCGTGCAAATTGGCAACCAATTTATTATCTTTGTTAAGGTCTCATCATCATACACCCTTAAACATTCATTCTAAACACATAATAAAGCGCATATGAAAAATAATAATGATATGCGGATGGATACTTTACACAATGATCCTAGATCAAATCTCTCTATTTCTCTCTCCCGCTAGCACATGTATTACTTCTACCCGTTACACTACACTTCTAAAGAAACCTCATTTACATTGAGGGGAATAGGTGAGAAGAGAATACAAAGAATAAGGAGGTAATAAGGCTGGACACGCATGTCCAATTAATAAATTCCAAATTTATTACAATTTCTAAAATTGCCCCACCCATCTAATATCCATCCGATATACATTATTCATGCATCGCAACCATGTATTCACACAAGCATGTTATCAATCAATCTAATCAAATTAATTAATATGAATTAGTGATCATCCAATGTTCAAACAACGATTTGATTTTGCTCGAGTCAAACTCATTTTGCGAATAAGTACTTAAAGTACGAAATCTTGAATTAAATTAAACTACATCATTAAATCCAATTTAATATGCATTCAATTCTAATTCACTATTTAATTCCAAATTAAATGTCATACTTTATTTACGAACCTTTACGACTTAAATTCCAAATTAATCGTTACGGGTCTCAAAGCCTGATAAACGTCCAACGTCAATTTAATTAAAGTCCAATGGGATTTTAATTAATTTCTCGAGGCGTGGACTTTTGGTCAACTCGGGTCAAACCGAATAACCAAAATCCAATCCGGGAGTTACCCCATAAGCCTAGAAATCAATCTTGGCCCATTAGGCCCAATTAAACTTTAAAGGTTCATTAAGTCGCATTTGGGCTTTATGGATGCGGTTTTGGTCCCAATTGGATCCAATCCAATTTGCCTTAACCCAACTTTGTACAACAAAGCCCAATAAGCCCATTTACAACATTTCAAGCTCAATTTCCAAAATTAGCCCAATTAACTAAATTACTAAAATCCAATTTTACAATTTAATTAATCATAGTGCATTAACATAATTAATCAACCAAATCAATATTTCCAAAACACCAAATTAGTACTAATTAATCATGCCATCAACATTAAAACATGTCCAACATATTTTAATAAAAATCAAACCCGATTCGGTTTCAATCCAATTAAATTCCACAATCGACATTAAATCATATTCCCGAATGATGTCCAACACATCCAATTGTCAAAAATCAAAAATCCCATGACATATTAGGGCTAGACCAATTCGGCCAACATGAAAAAATTGGGGAAAAATGTTCCAAACATAATTTCAACAAATTGATCCAATCAATCCTTAATTAAAACACATTTAAGCATATTAATCCATCCAATTGTATTAATCATGCTCAAAATCAAGTTTGCCCAATTTTAAGCCCTAAACAAATTTCTTGCTTTTAACCAAGCTCTGATACCATTGTTGGAGATTCTAAGGGTCCCAAGGATCATAAATCAAGCATGAACATGTGTGAATACATTCGAGAAGTCGCGGAATACTTACATCGATCGGTTGAGTGACGCGGAGGCAACAAAAATTTCAGATTCTGCTCCTCACTGGTTCTGCAGTCCACTGTTTTCAGTTTTGATCACCAAGAATTTGAGCTCCAAGCTTTGTCATGGTGATTCCCGGCTCATGGGTGGACTTCCCTATCACCTTCGCATGTCTCATAGTGTGCTAGCACTTGCGATTTTTGCCACAAAAATCCAACTCTTGCTTCCCTTTTTCTTCCTTGGTTCACGGCAAAAACCAGAAGCAGTGAAGAAGAAAATGGCGTGAGGAGAGAAGAGGGAAAAGAGAGGAGAGATAAAAGTGTTGTGTGTTTTGGCTAAAAAGTGTATCATATACACTTAATCAATTTCTAAAATTGATTTTCCATTTTCGTTTTTCCAAAAAATCAAATGGCATTTAAGTTTTGCCAACCACCTATTCACATCACACAAGTCAATCAAGTTGTCAAGTCACATCACTCAAAGTGACAAGTGATTTGACGCTTGATGTGACGCTAGATGCGACTAGCGATTTGACGCTTGATTTGACGTGCCGCGCTCGAATTTGAAATGCGAATGCGCTCGTAAATAATCTCGGGCTCGGGTTCGCTAATTCCAAATTAACGAATTTTCTGTTGCGTCGTAATTAAATGATTACGCCTAGCGAAGTCACTATTCACGTCGCTAACGAATTAATTCTAAATTAATTGCTCGCCCGAATTAAAATCTAATTTTAATTCCGCGTCGAAATCTAATTTCGTTTAATATATCAAATATATTAATTTATCGATTAATTCCAAATTAATCGTTATCTCTCTTTAAATGATATTTTATCCCAGATAAAATATCTCCGCAATTAATCCCAGATAATTTTCTCTCTCATCTTATTAATCCCAGATTAATTTAGAGTGCGAGTCATACATCATCGGTGAATCTTTGGGAAGCGACCCATGAGATCCCCGGATATGTTGGCAGTAAATTCGGTCATCGGACTATCCGAACACGTAAGTACCTCGTACTACGTTTGTACCGATTTACAAGACAAGGTTGGCTTCTAGCAAGCGCCATGCCTACCCAATTCTCCAAAAATATCCTTACATGAATAAATGATCTATATCAGGCGTAGTATATGTAGTATTGCGTATTTCGATCCAGTATCAGATGATCACATGCAAGGCCTGGGGCTGGTATAGTGTCTGCCCCGTACAAAGCATATATCGGATTACGAGCAACTAGTCTCTTTATTATCGTATTATCATGACCAAGTCATATTATCAGGACGGTTGCAACCTTTTTAGAGAATCAGTTTCGTATCCCTGCGCGATCATCAACGCCATATGACTGGAGTGACACTTCCGTCTTGACATCACACCCAACACACTACGATTCTCAATATACCCAACATTGGCGTACACAGAACCTGTTAAAGCCCTGGACGACCGCAACCAAAGTATATTGATTGTCGTAAGTATTAGCGGTGCAAGTCTCAGGTTAAGACCAAATACACCTACCCTGATTTCGGACTTCCATAGACACATAGTCATACTACCAATGGAATTCCGAGGGGGTCTATCCAGAGCGAAGCTGTTTCCCGTACCATCGGTAAAACATAACCTTCTATTACACTTGCATGAGTATCCTATACCCAAATATATGAGAACTATGCCGTTGTGCCTTTACAACGCGCACAAGTGTAATACTAGTCTTTTCGCATTCATCGATATCCAATCTCGATAATGCTCTGACTAGGGATATTTAATGATTTATTCTTCGTGGATTGATAATGTCTCATATCATTCTCAATCCAGGAACAAATCACAGATACCTCCTACCATTTGTATATCTTGGTGATCTAATCACAAATGATAAGAGTGCAATCTCCTTTGTCACATAGTTAATTTGTACAACAACACCATGATCTGTACAAATAGTGACGCTATGGGTCATAATTGTCCAACATATACCTTATCCAAAATTGGGGCTTTTCATATATGTGTTGTATTATGATGTATATAAGATATACAAATCATTTGGTGTTCATTATAAATCGTTTAAAGTTGTTTTGAACAAATTTGGACAAAAATACAAAGAGTTGCAAGTTGGTGACCCTCTCGGTAATTTGAAGAAATTTTGGGATTTGTGTTGTGAGTTGTATTTAGATGTATATGATATGTAAAAATCATTTTGGTAGTGATTTGAAATTACTTAAATTTGTATTTGATAGATTAGGACTAAAATGATCAAAATGCAAACCTTTGGGGTCTCACGACAATTAAGGGAAAAATCTAATTTTTGGGTAAAAAAATTAGTTTTTAATTATTGAGTTATTAGAATAAATAAGTTTATTTTAATTGCTCAAGAAAAATTATTGAAATCGGAAAAATTTATTTTTCCGCGTTCCGCTGCGTTACCCGGTTATACCTCATAAAAATCCCCTACAAAATGGTATCCAAGCGAGTCTGATTCTGAACACATGATATAATTATTCCTTTAAATTTAATGTTTAATCTAATCTTTACTTTATGCATGCATGTGTTTATTTAATTAATTAAATAATGTGAATAACATCTTTTACGGAAAATCCCTATTTGAAATAAGGTTTTATAATTAATATGTATTTGATGCATGTTTCTTGGTCCGTCTTGTCAATACAGTTTATTGATAAATAATCTACGACTATATCCGAAAACATGCCAAAGCTGTGAGGATAGCCGGTAGGAATTTATATGTACCGGTTATATTTGTGATATTATGTAAATTCATGGGAAAACGGAATCATGGGCGTGCCAAAGCTGTCAGGGTTACACAAGTATCTTGAATTTATCATTGACAAGTTTTACCTTTGTAAGCCTCCTTGTGAACGTGCCAAAGCTGTCACAACGAGAAACGATCGGGACCGGAACCCAAAAGTCATTGGTGAGTGATTTACAATGAGTTGTCTATCTAATGAATATACATAAGCAAGAACGTGCCAAATCTATGAGCTTAAATATATTCATAGGGTCCACTTTTCACTATTGTACTTAATTTGATTATTGCATGTTTGTTTGGGGATTACAATTTTGCATGAAATAGTGGGAGGGGAATTTTTAGATTAAAAATCCATGATCTATTAAATGTTTTTGATATTATATGAAATTATTTTCTCTGCTAACCATTTATTCATGATTTATTTGATAGATTTGCGATGATGGCTGCTTCGAATAACCTATTTGCTCGTATATTGGATACGAATAAGCTCAAAGACACAGAGAACTTTACTGACTGGGATATTGATTTGAGGATCGTCCTCAGATCTGAGAAGTTGGAATAATTATTGGAGGGTCCATTTATTGGGATGTATGCCCTAGAGCTACATGTAATGTAAAAGGCTTTATATGTTTTGAAATAAAATGATGCATTATTCATTTATCAATGTGTTTGTTTAAATTTCGCATATTATAAATTATCTTCAATACCCTAGATTACTTTTGTGCCTTCAGACTTAGTGTATGAGTGTCATACACTAGAGGATTTATGTCTGAAGTTAGTAATCTTAAATAGTCCATAGAGAGCAAACAAAGCGGGTACATTGTTTGTGATTTATCTATAGCTGTTGTACATTCTATATTTGTATAGCGACCTTGATCCAGGATCGTCCATGTAGACACATGAGAGTGGAGGCATCTTGTATGATATGATCATATAGGACTGGACCCAGATGGAAATGACATTTTTACAATATCTGTTAAACAAAAAGAGTCATTTCGATCTACTAGATGGTCATATATGGATTGATCTTAATCCTGAGTGTACCACGAAATCCCACATGGCAGACTATGTCCTTCGATTTACAAAGGTGAGGTAGCAGTCCCGACCAATAGCTACGTGCTTTGAGGGCATGGTCTGTTGTGTAGCTGAGACTGTTTACATAGATATGGAGTTCACTCCTTCTTGTGAGAAGGAGAGGAGTATCTTCCCTAAGGGTTGATTCGGCACTTGAACGGTTAGAGCGCTCAAGTCTTTCTATTACGAATAGAATGCTTAAAATTCATAATGGTTATTAATAAATTGTTCATTAGAGAATCAATGGTACTTAAGGTATAAATAGTTAGAGGGGTATAACGGACATTATGACCTGGCTCTAATTATGAGATACTCGTGAAGGGTCAATTCATATGTAATGACTATATCGATGGACACCGACTTGGTTCGGCTTAATATATCATATGCGACAACGAGAGTGAAACTTCGGGTTTTTAGTGGAATAACTCAGAGTTAATAATTCAGAATATTTAATTAAGAGCGTAATTAATATTTCGAGATTATTGGAGCTCGGAACCGTAGGTCCATTTGGTCCTCGTGCTAGCTCAATATACTATAGCGGATTTAGTATAATTGGATAGTCCAATTATATACTTACATGTGTATAAATGTTATTAATCATATTAATAACATTATTTGTCACACTTGGAACTATATATTAAAAGTTAATATATGGTTTTAATAATTATATGATAATTATTAAAATGAATAAAATTAAATTATATTCGATATAATTTAATAAGGCTAAAGTTGGAATTTCCAATTTTTGGGTTTTGGAAACCCTTGGTATTATTGTGGAAGTTATCACTTTCAAAAGGTTAATTAAATATTTATTTTTATAACTTATATTGGCTTTATGGAAAGTTAATACTAGTGTTGCAAAATTAATATTAAAACAATACTATGGTCGAATTTAGCGTGGAGGAAAAAGGAAAGTTTTCTTTGATGGCTTTGGAAGTTATGTATTAAATGTAAAGGCAATTGCATATTTAATTTTTCTAATTTATTATGTCATTCAATTTTTCATTGATGTTACAAAAATTAAAGAGGGAAATTCATGTCTTGGCCGAATATGCACTAGGAGAAAAAGGAAAGTTTTTATTTTATTTTGGAAACAAAATATCCTAAGTATAAAAAGGAAAACTGTTTTTATTTTTGCTTAATCCCTTTTTGGAACCCTAGCCTCCACCTTCATATTCTCCAAATCCTCTCAAGAGTTGAGAGGAAACAAAAACAAGAAGAATAAGAAATCAAAAGAACAAAAGTTGTTGTGTGACATTAATCGCTAAATAGTTTAGGGATTTATCTTGTGAGTGTAGCCCACACTACTTTCCGTTGGTTGCGAGACATAGCTCGGAAGACTTTGTGGTGTTGAACCAATATTTATTGATATCATTTTCTTCTCCTTAGACTCACGGTAGTGGGGTAAATTTATGCCCACTGCCGGGCACTAGTTTGGGTGTTTTTCGGGGCTCGGTTTTATCTCGTATCAATTCAGAATTTTTGGGAAATAGATAGGGGACTTTTGGGATTGTATTGGGGCTTTTTTTCTCTGAAAAATTAGAAATGTCACTGCAGTTCACGGAAATAGTGAACTGTTTTGGTTGTGGTTTGGGCGTATTTTGTGTCCAAAATAGTCCGGTTTTTGCACTGCTCTTCGGGGCTATTCAGGGACTGTTCCGGGGCTGTTTCTGGGCTGAAATTTTGTTCAAAAACAGTAGCAAAACTTCAGTGGTACTGCTGGTCAAATTCGGCCACTTGGTGGGAAGGGTAGAAAAAATTTTCAAGTCCGATCCTTGTGCCTAAGACATTTCTGCTGCGCAAGGAAAGCATTTCCTACAATTGGCATCGAGAGCAAGTTTGAAAGTGTTCTTAACCTTTCTCTTTTTCATTCAAAGTTACTTTTTTTAATATATTTATATGAGTTATAAATATTGATATGCATGTTTAGTTGAGTAGGCACAAAATAATATTCATATGATGAATGCTTATTATTTTTCATGTGATGAATGGATTTTGCATTGGTCGTAAATTTTTCCAGCTCTTATTTTAATGTTGGTCTTGTTTTTGGGATGTAAGGTCATGAGGCCATTACAATTGCTGTATTTTAATTTTCCAACGTAAAATTTTAATTGTTGTAATTTGGAGCATCGCAGTCGCAAAAGAAGCCAACACCACCTTGGAGCGTGATTTGAAGACCAATGGAGGCCTTGGGTATTTTTGTACTAATTAAATTAGCATAGGGAAAAATAAGAGCCCGGTCAATGCAAAATAGTTTTTATGTTATATGTATGTTTTAATTCGAAATTTTTGAATAACATGTCATATAGTTTAGGGTGCCTACTCTTGCATTTCACAGGCCATAACATGCTTTAAATGCATTATCATTATAGACATGAAATATGATTTTTTGTGATTTAAAATGTTTAATTTAGAATATGATATGCATGGAAAAATAATAATTGGATTAATTGGTTTTAAGGTTTAAAATTTGAATTCTAATATTTTGGGCTTAATAAGTGCATAATAAATTCCATTGGTATATAGGATGGAAACCCGGACATAAATTCCATAGACGAATCCAAATGGACACTAATGTGGTCTGCACTCGGGATACAATTCTACGTACCATTTGATTTTATAACGCACTAAGATTAATTAAATAGTTTAATATAAATCTTGACCATTTTAGGATTCTAAAATTTTAAACCAATTATTGTTCCAGTATTTTAAAAGTTAAAATATAATAGGTCGTTAATACCACTCTAATTAAATTAGGTTAATTGAGTAATACAATTAGTAGAGACTAATGGAAATTAGTGATACAATTTTTAAGAGTTAAAAATGTTTAGGTCACTAATAGTGTACTAGTGTAAATTGGTGATACAATTTTTATTAGTGATACAATTTTTAAGAGTTAAAATTGGTTAGGTCACTAATAGTATACTAGTGTAAATAAGAGTTATGATTTAGCCGCCATAAATTTATTCACACTAGTTAAATTAAAATATTAGATATTTTATTAATAGAAACCTTAAACTCAAAATAGTGAGTGGGAGAAGGATATACGACAGTATATCCCGCAATCTCTGTTGTTAGTCTGAAAACGTGAGATTCAAAAGGCGCCTTGAGACAGCTTTGCTTTCATCCCCCTACGGATGGTGTCCATTTTGGGTTAATATCAGGTTTAAATTAAGATAGGATAGGGATTCTAGATGTATCTTGTGAACTGCCTACCCTACGGCGGAACTTCACTTGTTAAGTCCAAGGATCCCGAAACGATGGGTCATACTCAAAAAGGAATAATTAATTGTTAATGAAAATCCTTGATCGAATCAAACGGTAGTTGGTTAATATAGGAATAAGAGATATTCATGTTGGAGATTATCTAGGGTCCCAAGGATCAATAAACAAGCATGAACATGTGTGAATACATTCGAGGAAGTCGCGGAATACTTACATCGATTGGTTGAGCGACGCGGAGACAACAAAAACGAAATTCTACCTCTCTTCACTGTGTTGGACAAAATGACCCATAGCGTCACTATTTGCACAGATCATTGTGTTGTTGTAGCAAATTAACTATGTAACAAGGAAATTGCACTCTCGTCATTTGTGATTAGATCACCTTAGATATATAAATGAAGAGAGGTCCCTATGATTAGTTCCTGGATTGAGATGATATGAGACAGTATCAGTCCACGAAGGATTAATCATTAAATATCCCTAGCCGTAGTATTATCGAGACTGGACATCGATAATGCGGAATAGGCTAGTATTGCACTTTTGCACGTTGTGAAGGCACAACGGCATAGTTCTCATAGATATAAGTATTGGATACTTGTGCAAGTGCGATAGGAGGTCGTGTTTCACCGATGGTACGGGAAACAGCTTCGCTCTGGATAGACCCTTCGGAATCCCATTGGTATTATGACTAGGTGTCTATGGGAGGCCGAAATCAAGGTAGGTGTGTATAGTCTTAACCTGAGACTTACATCGCTAATACTTACGACAATCGGTAAACTTTGGTTTTGGTGTGGGGGATCTTAACTGGTTCTGTGTTCACCTCTTCTGGGTTTATCAAAGAATCGTAGTGTATTGGATGTGATGTGGAGACGAAGTGTCACTCCAGTCATAATGGAGATGATGTCACGCAGGATACGGTATTAGTGCTCTTTTAGTGATGCGCATCCAATCGTGATATTATGACCAGGTCATGAATATCCGATTATAGAGACTAGTTACCAGACATCCGATATGTGTTTCGGACGGGGCAGACACTTATCCAGCCCCAGCCCTAGCACGTGACTATCCGATACTGGGCCAATATGCACAATACAATTGTATACTACGCTTGATACAGATCTATATATTATTTGATGAATATGTCCGGAGAACTTGGGAAGACTTGGTGCTTTGCTAGGAGTCGACCTTGTCTCGTAAATCGGTAGAACGTAGTACTTGGTACATACGTGATTCGGATACTCCGACGACCGTATTTACTGCCAGATTATCCGGGGATCTCATGGGTCGCTTCCCGATAATCCACCGATGACGCACTACTCACACTCTTGAATAATCTGGGATTATGTAGAAGAGAGAGAAAATTAATCTAGGATTAATAACGGAGATATTTTATCCGGGATAAAATGTCGTCTAAAGAGAGAGAACGATTAATTTGGAATTAATCGATGAATTAATATATTCGATATATTAAATGAAATTAGATTTCGACGCGGAATTAAAATTAGATTTTAATTCGGGCAAACGGTTAATTTAGAATTAATTCGTTAGCGACGTAAATAATAATTTCGCCAGGCGCAATTATTTATTTAATTCGATTGAATTAACGTCGCGACGTAAGCTCGGTATTTCGGAAATATCGAACCCGAACGCGTGAGTGCACGTGGGCCCACTTCATTTGGAAACGTGTGGGGCCCACATGACACATGTCATTCAATGCATTGCATGTAGATAGTGTACAATGCACTCAATGTTATTGCATGTAGATAGTGTACAATGCACTCAATGTTATTGCATGGAAATTGAGTGTTTGACACTCTAAGCTATTGCATGTGTTGTGTCATAAATTTATTATTAATTTAATAAATTATGGCATAAATATAAATTGATTTTTGGTAAATCATTTTAATTAACATAACACAACTTCTTCTCTCTCAAATTCTCTCTTCTCTCTCACGCCAAAACACATTCTGCTCACTGTTTTTGACTGGTTTTGGGCGTGAGCTAAAGGGAAGCAAGAGTGGTTTCTCATGGTGAGAAATCAAGTGCTAGCACACTTACAAGGCTTGCGAAGGTGGTAGGGAGGTTCCCCAATGAGACGGGATCCATCCGACGAAGATTGGAGCTCCGTTTCTTCACTCAATTTTCTGTTTTTGTAGGCAGTGGACTGCATGCAGTAGGCTTACATGGCAGTGCGTTTTTGGGCTTGAATCGTCTCCAAATCGACATAACCGATCAATGTGAGTATTCCGCTACCTCCGTTGGTGTGTTCACACATTATTTCATGTCTTGATTTGATCTTGGGACCTTATAGAAAACCAACACACTGCTCGGCAGTGAGCAGCCCTCCATTTTCTGATTTTGAGCTCCTCGAACAAGCTCCAAGCTTCGTCGAATGGTTCCCGGCTCATGGGTGGACTTCCCTATCACATTCGCATGATCCCGGAGTGTGCTAGCACTCTTGATTTTGCCACAAAATCGCACTTTGGCTTCTCATTTTCCTCTTGAAATTTCGGCAGTGAACTGCCAAGAATAAAAGAAAAATATAGCCCCTAAAGAGCGTGAGAGAGAAAGAATTTTGTTGCTAAAAAACGTGAGCAAAGAGAAGAAAAAGAGAGATTAAATATGTGTGTTGATTTTTGGCCATTGATTATTAAAATCACATACCAAACTTTTTCTTTTAAAAAGTCAAACAATAAAAGCTTTCAACCACCACATCAATCAATCACATCAATCACTCAAGTTATCAAGTCACATCACTCAAAGTGACAAGTGATTTGACGCTTGATGCGACTAATGATTTGATGCTTGATTTGACTTACGTGCCGCACTCGAATTCGATAATTCCAAATTAACGAATTTTCCATTGCGTCGTAATTAAATGATTACGCCTAGCGAAATCACTATTCACATCGCTAACGAATTAATTCTAAATTAATTCGTTCGCCCGAATTAAAATCTAATTTCAATTCCGCGTCGAAATCCAATTTCGTTTAATATATTAATTTATCGATTAATTCCAAATTAATCGTTATCTCTCTTTAATTGATATTTTATCCCAGCTAAAATATATCTGGTATTAATCCCAGATTAATTTTCTCTTTCATCTTATTAATCCCAGATTAATTAAAGTGCGAGTCATACGTCATCGGTGAATCTTTGGGAAGCGACCCATGAGATCCCCGGATATGTTGGAAATAAATTCGATCGTCGGACTATTAGAACAAGTAAGTACCTCGTACTACGTTTATACCGATTTACAAGACAAGGTTGGCCTCTAGAAAAGCGCCATGCCTACCCAATTCTCCGGAAATATCCTTACAGGAATAAAGGATCTATATCAGGCGTAGTATACGTAGTATTGCGTATTTCTGACACTATCTGATGATCACATGCAAGGCCTGGGGCTCGTACAATGTCTACCCCATACGAAGCATATATCAGATAACGAGCAACTAGTCTCTTTAAAATCGGATAATCATGACCAAGTCATATTATCCAGATGGTTGCAACCTTATATAGAGAACCAGTTCTATATCCCTGCGGGATCATCAACTCCATATGACTGGAGTGACACTTCCGTCTTGACATCACACCCAACACACTACGATTCTCAATATACCCAGCATTGGCATACACAGAACCTGTTAAAGCCCTGGACGACCGCAACCAAAGTATATTGATTGTCGCAAGTATTAGCGGTGCAAGTCTCAGGTTAAGACCAAATACACCTACCCTGATTTCAGATTTCCATAGACACATAGTCATACTACCAATGGAATTCCGAGGGGTTCTTATCCAGAGCAAAGCTGTTTCCCGTACCATCGGTGAAACACAACCTCCTATTACACTTGCATGAGTATCCTATACCCAAATATATGAGAAATACGCCGTTGTGCCCTCACAACGCGCACAAGTGTAATACTACCCCTTTACGCATTCATCGATGTCCAATCTCGATAATGCTCTGACTAGGGATATTTAATGATTTATCCTTCGTGGATTGATACTGTCTTATATCATTCTCAATCCAGGAACAAATCGCAGGGACCTCCTATCATTTATATATCTAGGTGATCTAATCACAAATGATAAGAGTGCAATCTCCTTTGTCACATAGTTAATTTGTACAACAACACCATGATCTGTACAAATAGTGACGCTATGGGTCATAATTGTCCAACAATCTCCCACTTGGCCTATAACCAGTCACTTGAGTGCTTGACACCCGAACTATGTACGGTTAGCTCAAACTGCTGAGAAAAGGCTTTCGTCAGTGGATTTACATGATTATCGTCTGATGCGATTTATTTGATCATCACATCGCCACGATGTATGATACAACGAATCAGATGAATATCGAAGTATGATACAACGATTTATTATCGTCTGATGCGATTTATCGAAGTATGATACAGCGATGTGATACAATGATTTATTTGATCATCACATCGCCAAGTTGTATCATACATCGCCACGATGTATGATACAACGAATCAGATGAATATCGAAGTATATATCTGGATCGTTGATGAGACCGTTAATTCTTTAGCCTGCGCTCAAGCCTAGTTCAGCTGCTAACAGAATTAATTCTAATCTAATTAGATTTGTTTTCGTATTTGTTGTTTATTCGGTAACAGTATTTTGCTTGGAAGATTTCCAGCTCACTGTTCCGTTATTCAAACTGTATAGTACCGTTTGTGACTTTTAGTCGTTTTATCGGTTAGGAAACTTGCTACAGTGATCCCAGTCATTTCAAATTCTCCATCTCCATAGTTTAAGAATGCATCATTAGTTCTCTAAGATAATAACGGATGTTCTTAACATCAATCCAGTGACTATCACTTGGATTGGCCTGTTTGTGAATCCATATGCTCAAAGCGTATGAGATACCAGGTTACGTATATTTTTCAATGTACGATTTCTCGGAGAATATTCTCGAAAGCCAAGCTTTCGCCGATTGTTATTATAGGAATATCATTTCCAAGAAATGACGTATTATCATTATTTATATGACAACTATTGTCAGTGCGCTCCCACTAACCTCTTATATACATAAGAATCATTTCGTTTTGAATTAAATCATAAACTATTATGATTACATCAAAACAATAATTCCAAGAACCTAATGCTTGCTTCAATCCAAACATGGATTGAATAACCTATAAACCTTGTTTGCATGTTATGGTACGATAAAACCGACAGGATGTTGTAAACATCCTCCAAAAGGTTTCCTTTTCAGGAAAGCGATTTTCCCGTAAAGCTGTCATATTTCATAAATGAAACACGCAGCTTAACAAGCATTATCCAAATGGATTTACCGTGGCAACAAGTAAAATGTTGAATCGTAATCAACACAATGTTGATAACGATACCTTTCCGCTAAAAGCCTAGCTTTATACGTTGGTATGTTGCCATCCATGCATGTCTTCCTTGAAGACTTATAGTACCAATAGGCACAATGCCTTGCGGTACATTAACTATTATCCAAACTTGTTGCTATACATGGAATCCATTTCGGATTCATGGCACTTTGCCATAATAGGGAGTCGATACCTGGTATCACTTCCTCATACGTAGTCAGTTGGTATACCTCAATAAGATTAACATCTTTATGAGGTGAGATCAGAAACCCAAACCCCAGGTTGTTTTCTGACTTTGTCCGACTTACGCGGTTCTTGTGTATTTGAAGATTACTGGTATAGTTTCATCCTTGATGAAATATTTGCGTTCCATTAAGATTCGGTGTCTGGAATGGTATTACTCTGATTTTCATCGAGTTATAGTATCCTCTCACTTACCATTGCATATAGGTATTCCTCTTAGAAAACCTGCATGGTGAGCAACAATCTAATTGTTCTCTAATGAGATGTACAAGTACAATACTTATGGTATCCCTAGGATAACCTTCATTTGGCACTTATCCAATTTGGGTTCTAGTTTGGCATCATCCAAACATATTCCTCGCATACCCAAATTTTCAGGAATGAGAAACCTGGTTTCTTTCCTGTTCATATATAATACGTTATCTGTCAAACAGATATTTATTGAACCTTATTCAAAATAAGTTCTTGCACTGTTAATGTTTATCCGTTGAAGGAAATGGTAGCTCAGAGCAACTCATGATTAACCTTATCATGTCCAACAAAATCCAGTTACTCATTTCGGACACACCGTCAGGTTGACGTGTTCTAGGATGAGTCCTCTTTTGAAAGAATACTATACTATTTCAAGTATATTAGAAACTTATTACTTAAGTATTTTCCATTACGGTCTTACTGTGACAGTTTAATACTTTAGCCGATCTGTTTGTCTATTTCGTGTCGAAACTTAAAAGTTTCCGATTTGTGTTCTTCAAAAGAAACACATAACCATGACGCGATGCCACATCCGTAAAGGTCATGAAATATTCATATCCACCTCTAGCCTAGCTAGACATAGGCCCACTTGCTTCACTATGAACTATGGCTAACAGATCGGTGGCATTTACACTTTTACCAAGTAAATAGTGTTATAGGCATTTTGCCCAATAAACTGGATTCGTAGACTTTATTTGATTGGAATCAAAACAGTCCGAGTACCCACTCTTCAAAAGTGTGGATATACGAGTCTTGTTTGATTGTGTCCCAGACAACAATGCCACAATATGTTTCTTCTGATCAAATCAATTTGAGCTATTTGTTTGTCATTATATACGTTTGAGATTTTATTTATATTCTAAATATAAATTATGTTATTCACATCTAATGTGTTTATCTCAATATCATCTTTATATAATAAAACAATTTACTGTTCTAGAATATAAAGGTTCATCCGCAACGGGTTAAACATTGATATAGAGATAATGTATCTAGTCAAACTAGTTACATTATAACAGTTTCCTAATCCTGCTTATAGCAGATTCTGAACATCAATACATATATTTTATGTACCACATTAAGTATTTAAAATCCAATTTCAATACTAGTGGTGAACATAATCTATGACAAACATATTTGAAGTCAGAGCCTTGCCCCGTCTTCAGTTCCTTCATGTCTGCTTTGTCCAAACGGAAGTCACGCTTCTGCGATCCCGTTTGCCACATTTAGGCAGACATTTTGGGATATGTCATTTATCTTCCCAGAAGATTATAATGATTTTTCCTTTGCCCTTTTCCACATTCCAGAAGCCATTGGCCGAGAGGTTTCTAGAATATCGAAGTAAGGTGCGCTTGCGCTACTTGCCTAATTGTAAAGTTTGACTTTATCTCCTTGAGAATAGTCATTAATTCTCTAAGAATTATTTATTGCAATTTTAGTACTTCTAAGATTCTAAGAATAGATTATTTGAAGATCCTTCAATTTCATTATCATACTTTAAGGATCTAATCCTTAGTTCTAATGATGAAATTAAGGAGTCTACTGCGACAAGCTTAATGGATTAAGCATTAAAGTTATCATTACATAAATCTTCCAAAGATTATGCTCGACTATTCGCTTAACTCCGGGCTTAGGCCTAATATGTTATTTTATCAAAAAGTAACTTATTAGTTTTTCCAGGACCATTCTGAAATTATTCCCAATTTGAAAATTAAACCATTTAAACACATTTTCCCTAGGATTATGTTTTAAGTGTCAATCTTTCATTTATATCTTGATTTTAATAGTCCAACTATTTAATCAACGATTTGTGGTACTATATATTATAATGATTATTATAGTCCAACTAGACAATCAAATTAATTTAAATCAATTAACCTCAATTATATTGATTACTATAGTCCAACTATAAAATCACTATTAATTGAAATTAATTAATTCAAATATATTGATTACTATAATCCAATTATATAATCAACTATAATCCAGTCCAACTGTAATTAAAACAACAATTTAAATATTAGTCCAACTAACATTTAATTGACGAATGATATTTGAATGAGCGCGTATGGCAAGTAATTAAACGAATATTGCAAATTCAATTCTTGCCTCCCACTATTTTTCGGCGAGCCTCTAACCCTCTGTCGAGTACTCTCGGAAACCGTGTTTCCTAGTGGGCTAGGATCCCGTTAAATATCACACAATCTTGACTTTGGCCAACAAATTGTATGATAATTAACTAGGTGGATCTCTAAGATCGATTGGATCCTATCCAATTCCTAGATCCGGTAGGGGGACATCCAAGTCTGAAACATATATCATATATATGCCAATACATCCAATGTATTACCTAACCTTTTTCCTCTAAATCAACTAAGCCTTGGCTTTGGCACAACAAACTTAGTGATCCCGGTCAAGCGTCGACCCATTGACCATGGAAAGCTTCGTAATCAATGTAGATGGACAAGAAGTGGTCTTGACTTTGACCAACAAACCACAACTTGGACAAGACACTGACATGTAACAAAGCTCTCGTGATTCAAACACATCCTCGACAGACAAAGGCCTTGACTTTGGCCAACAAACCATTGTCGTCTTAGATCTTGAGTGAGAATCACTCAATGGAAGGAAAAACGCTTAATTTTGCGAGGGTTTTTCGAGTGCAAATTGGCAACCAATTTATTATCTTCGTTAAGGTCTCATCATCATACACCCTTAAACATGCATCTAAACACATAATAAAGCGTGTATAAATAAAGTAATAATTATATGCGGTTGGATACTTTACACAATTGATCCTAGATCAAATCTCTCCCTTTCTCTCTCCCGCTAGCACATGTATTACTTCTACCTGTTACACTACACTTCTAAAGAAACCTCATTTACATTGAGGGGAATATGTGAGAGAGAATACAAAGAATGAGGAGGGTAATAAGGCTGGACACGCAGGTCCAATTAATAAATCAAATTATTACAACAATTTCTAAAATTGTCCCACCCATCTAATATCCATCCGATATACATTATTAATGCATGCAACCATGTATTCACACAAGCATGTTTTCAATCAATCTAATAAAATAATTAATCTGATAATTAGTGATCATCCAATGTTCAAACAACGATTGATTTTGCTCGATGTCAAACTCGTTTTCCAAGTAAGTACTCAAAGTACGAATTCTCGAATTAAATTAAACTACATCATTAAACACAATTTAATATGCATTCAATTTTAATTCGCTATTTAATTCCAAATTAAATACTACACTTTAATAATAAACCTTTTACAATTCCAAATTTAATCGTTACGGGTCTCAAAGCCCGATTAACGTCCAACGTCAATTTAATTCAAGTCCAATGGGCTTTTAATTAATTTCTTAAGGCATGGACTTTTGGTCAACTCGGGTCAAACCGAATAACCAAAATCCAATCCGGGAGTTACCCCATAAGCCCAGAAATCCATTTAGGCCCATTAGGCCCAATTAAACTTTAAAGGTTCATTAGTCGCATTTGGGCTTTATGGATGCGGTTTTGGGCCTAATTGGATCCAACCAATTTTGCCTAAACCCAACTTTGTACACAAAGCCCAATAAGCCCATTTACAGCATTAAAGCCCAAATCCAATTTTAAGGCCCAATTAATTAAATACAAAAAAAATCCAATTTCACATTTAATTAACCTAAAGTATATATCATGATTAATCACCCAAATTAACATTTCTAAAACATCAATTTATACAATTAATCATGCTCATTTACATCAATTAGTGTCTAACACATTTTGATCAAAATCAAACCCAATTTACATGCATATATGTCTCGGCCAAGGGGGATTTTATGCCCAATCAAATTCAATCCAATTAAATTTAATTCAACAGTAAATCAATATCCCCAAATGATTTCCAACACATCCAATGAATCAAAAAATCAAAATCCAAGACAATTAGGGCAAGGGTGACTTTCGGCCAAGCTAAGTCAATTGGGGAAAATTTGTCCAATTCAAAATTCATCAAATTGACAATGCATAACACCATGTTATCATCAATTAAGCATACTCAAAAATCCAATTTCATCCAAATATGCTCAAATCTATTTTACCAAAATTTAAGCCCTAAACATTTTCATGTTCAAACCTTGCTCTGATACTATTGTTGGTTTCTATTAAGGTCCCAAGATCAATAATAAGCATGGAATATGTGTGAATACAAATCAACGAAGTTGCGGAATACTCACATCGAGCGGTTGAGCGATGCGGCAACGAACAAAACTTGAATTCTGCTCTTTGATAGTTCACGGCAGTGACAGTTTCTGCTCACCAGTTTTGGCTCGATTTTGGTCCTTCGTCAAACTCCAAGCTTCGTCGAACGATTCCCGGCTCATGGGTGGACATCCCTATCACCTTCGCATGTCTCGTAAGTGTGCTAGCACTTGTGATTTTGCCACAAAATCCCACTCTTGCTTCCCTAACTCACGGTTTCTGCCCAGCTCAAACCAGTGAAGTTTGTGCCTCCATGGGCGTGTGAAGAAGAGAGAGTTGTGTAAGTTGTGTGATTTTGTGTATCAATACACTTTATATTTTCCAAAAATAATAAATTGTTTTGCCACTTTTTGGCTTTCAAAAAGTCAAATGGTTAAAGCTCAACAACCATTCCAACAACTACCATCAATCAATCACATCAATCAATCAAGTGTCACATCACTCAAAGTGACATGATTTGACGCTTGATGTGACGCTAGATGCGACTAGCGATTTGACGCTTGATATGACTTGCGTGTCGCACTCGAATTCGAAATGCGAATGCGCTCGCAAATAATCTCAGGCTCGATTCGCTAATTCCAAATTAACGAATTTTCCGTTGCGTCGTAATTAAATTATTACGCTTAGTGAAGTCACTATTCCGTTGCTAACGAATTAATTCTAAATTAATTCGTTCGCCCGAATTAAAGTCTAATTTTAATTCCGCGTCGAAATCAAAATTCGTTTAATATATCGAATATATTAATTAATCGATTAATTCCAAATTAATCGTTATCTCTCTTTAAATGATATTTTATCCCAGATTAATTTTCTCTCTCTTCTAATTAATCCCAGATTAATTTAGAGTACGAGTCATACGTCATCGGTGAATATTTGGGAAGCGACCCATGAGATCCCCGGATATGTTGGCAGAAAATTGGGTCATCGGACTATCCGAAAACGTAAGTACCAAGTACTACATTTTACCGATTTACAAGACAAGGTTTGCTTCTAGCAAAGCGCCATGCCTCCCAATTCTCCGGAAATATCCTTAGAGGAATAAAGGATCTATATCAGGCGTAGTATACGTAGTATTGCGTATTTCTGTCCAGTATAAAATGATCACGTGCTAGGCTTGGGGCTGGAATTGTGTCTGCCCTGTACGAAGCACATGTCAGATGTCTGGTAACTAGTCTCTATAATCGGATAAACATGACCTAGTCATTTTATCCCGATGACTGTAGTACTTAAGAGTACTAGTACCGTATCCTACGTGACCATCATCTCCATATGACTAGAGTGACACTTTCGTCTTGACATCACACCCAACACACTACGATTCTCAATATACCCAGCATTGGCATACACAGAACCTGTTAAAGCCCTGGACGATCGCAACCAAAGTATATTGATTTCCGCAAGTATTAGCGGTGCAAGTCTCAGTTTAAGACCAAATACACCTACGCTGATTTCGGACTTCCATAGAAACATATCATACTACCAATGGAATTCTGAGGGGGTCTATCCAGAGCGAAGCTGTTTCCCGTAACATCGTAAAACACAACCTCCTATTACACTTGCATGAGTATCCTATACCCAATATATGAGAACTATGTCGTTGTGCTCTCACAACGGGCACAAGTGCAATACTAGTCTTTTACCATTTATCGATGTCCAATCTCGACAATGCTCTGACTAGGGATATTTAATTTTATCCTTTGCGGACTGATACTGTCTCATATCATTCTCGTCCAAGAAAAAATCACAAGACCTCCTATCATTTATACATCTAGGTGATCTACTCACAAATAATAAGAGTGCAATCTCCTTTGTCACATAGTTAATTTGTACAACAACACCATGATCTGTACAAATAGTGACGTTATGGGTCATAATTGTCCAACAATCTCCCACTTGGCCTATAGGCAGTCACTCGAGTGTCTTACACCCGAACTATGTACGGTTGGCTCAAACTGCTGAGAAAAGGCTTCCGTCAGCGGATTTGCATGATTATTGTCTGATGCGATTTATTCGATCATCACATCGCTGTGATGTATGATCCGAACGAATCAGATGATTATCGAAGTTAGTATCTGGATCGTTGATGAGATCATTAATTCTTTAGCCTGTGCTGACGCCTAGCTCAGCAGTTAACAGAACTATATCTAATCTAATTAAATTTATTATCGACCCAGAAGGCTTCTATTGCCTCCTTAGCTGCAGCAATAACCCGTATTTGTTGTTTATTCGGTAAAAGTATCTTGCTTGGAAGATTTCTAGCTCACTGTTCCGTTATTCAAATTGTATAGTACCGTTTGTGACTTTTAGTCGTCTTTATCGGTTAGGAAACTTGCAGTAGTGATCCCAGTCACTTCAAGTTCTCCATCTCAATCAATTAAGACAACATCATTAGATCTCTAAGATACTAAGTATGTTCTTAACATCAATCCAATGACTATCACTTAGATTGGCCGGTTTGTGAATTCATATGCTCAAAGCGTATGAGACACCAGGTCACGTACATTTTCAATGTACGATTCCACGGAGAGTTTTCGAAAGCCAAGCTTTCGTCGATAGTTATTTTATGGGAATATCATTTCCAAGAAATGACATATTATCATTATTTATAGGAAAGCCACTGTCAGTGCGCTCCCACTAACCCTCTTATATACATAAGAATCATTTCGTTTTGAATTAAATCATAAACCATTATGATTACATCAAAACGATAATTCCAAGAACCTATGCTTGCTTCGATCCAAACATGGATCGAATAACCCGCAAACCTTGTTTGCTAATTTTGGTAAGACAAAACCGACAGGATGTTGTAAACATCCTCCAAAAGGTTTCCTTTTCAGGAAAGCGATTTTCCCGTTCAGCTGTCATATTTCATAAATGAAACATGCAGCTTTAGTGCATTATCCAATTGGATTTACCGTGGCAACATGTAAAAGGTTGAATCGTAATCAACACAATGTTGATAACGATACCTTTCCGCTACAAGCCTCGCTTTATACGTTGGTATGTTGCCATCCATGTACGTCTTCCTTGAAGACTTATAAGTACCAATAGGCATAATGCCTTTGGGTACATTAACTAGTATCCAAACTAAGTTGATATACATGGAATCCATTTCGGATTCATGACACTTTGTCATAATAGGGAGTCGATACCTTGTATCACTTCCTCATACGTAGTCAGTTGGTATACCTCAATAAGATAGACATCTTTATGAGGTGAGATCAGAAACCCATACCCCAGGTTGTTTTCTGACTCTCTCCGACCTACGCGGTTCTTGTGTATTCAAAGATTAATGGTAATAAATCATCCTTGATGAACTATTTGTGTTCCATTAGGAATCGGTGCCTTGAATAGTATTACTCTGATTTTCATCGAGTTTTACTATCCTCCCACTTACTACTGCATATCGGTATTCCTATTAGGAAAACCGCATGGTGAGCAACAATTGCATTGTTCTTTCGTGAGTTATATAAGTACAATACTTTGGTATCCCTAGGATTACCGACAATTGGCACTTATCCAATTTGGTTTCTAGTTTGGTATCATTCAAACATATGCCTAGCATACCCAAATATTCAGGATTGAGAAACCTGGTTTCTTTCCTGTTCATATCTAATATAAAATCTGTCAAACAGATTATTATGGAACCTTATTCTAAATAAGTTCTTGCACTGTTTATGCTTATCCGTTGAAGGAAATGTTAGATCAGAGCGACTCATGATTAACCTTATCTGTTGGACAATTATGACCCATAGCGTCACTATTTATACAGATCACGGTGTTGTTGTACAAATTAACTATATGACAAGGAGATTGCACTCTTATCATTTGTGATTAGATCACCGAGATATATAAATGATAGGAGGTCCTTGTGATTTGTTCCTTGACTGAGAATGATATGAGACAGTATCAGTCCACGAAGGATAAATCATTAAATATCCCTAGTCAGAGTATTATCGAGATTGGACATCGATAAATACGTAAAAGACTAGTATTACACTTGTGCACGTTGTGAGGGCACAACATCATAGTTCTCATATATTTGGGTATAGGATACTCATGCAAGTGTGATAGAAGGTTGTGTTTTACCGATGGTACGGGAAACAGCTTCGCTCTGGATAGACACATGCGGAATCCCATTAGTAGTATGACTATATGTCTATGGAGTCTGCAATCAGGGTAGGTGTATTTGGTCTTAACCTGAGACTTGCACCGCTAATACTTGCGACAATCAATATACTTTGGTTGAGGTCGTCCAGGGCTTTAACAGGTTCTATGTACGCCAATTCTGGGTATATTGAGAATCGTAGCGTGTTGGGTGTGATGTTAAGACGGAAGTATCACTCCAGTCATATGGAGATGATGGTCACATAAGATACGAAACTTGTTCTCTTAAATTCTCGAGCTATCAGGATATTATGACTAGGTCATGTATATCTGATTATAGAGACTAGTTACCAGACATCCGATATGTGCTTCGTACGGGGCAGACACAATTCCAACCCCAGGCCTTGCATGTGATCATCCGATGCTGGATCGAAATACGCAATACTACGGTATACTACGCTTGATATAGATCACATATTCCTATAAGGATATTTCTGGAGAATTGGGTAGGCATGGCGCTTTGCTAGAAGCCAACCTTGTCTTGTAAATCGGTATAAACGTAGTACGAGGTACTTACGTGTTCGGATAGTCCGACGACGGTATTTACTGCCAACATATTAAGGGATCTCATGGGTCGCTTCCTAAAGATTCACCGATGATGTATGACTCGCACTTTAATTAATCTGGGATTAATTAGAAGAGAGAGAAAATTAATCTGGGATTAATTAAGGAGATATTTTATCTGGGATAAAATATTAATTAAAGAGAGAGAATGATTAATTTGGAATTAATCGATAAAATAATATATTTGATATATTATACGGAATTGGATTTCGACGCGGAATTAAAATTAGATTTTAATTCGGGCGAACGAATTAATTTAGAATTAATTCGTTAGCGACGTGAATATTGATTTTGCTAGGCGTAATCGTTTAATTACGTCGCGACGGAAAATTCGTTAATTTGGAATTAGCGAACCCGAGCCCGGGATTATTTGCGAGCGCGTTGGCATTTCGAATTCGAGTGCGGCACGCAAGTCAAATCGAGCGTCCAATCAAAAATCACATCAAGCGTCAAATCAAATGTCACTTTGAGTGATGTGACAACTTGTCACTTGATTTGAGTGATTGATGTGGTAGTTGAAAAACAATTATTGCTTTTTACTTTTTGCTTTTTGACTTTTGCTTTTTGAAATTTAAAAATGGTAAATGCTTTATTAATTTGGGAAATTATAAAAGCATTTTACACTTTTTTATTTTTCTCTCTCTCTCTTGATATACGGTTTCAAGGAAACCTAATTTTTTCCCTCCTCTATTTCCTTCTCCCTATCACGGCTTTGAGCCATCTTCTTCCTCTTCCACTTTTCTGGTTCTACCGAAAATAAAGAGAAGCAAGTGAGAGTGTTTTGTGGCAAAACAAAGTGCTAGCACACACCTTGAGTCTTCCTAAGGTGATAGGGAACCGATTTCGTGAGCTTGGAAGCTTGAAGCTTGGAGCTTCAATAGAGGTCTTCAATGGCCGAATCTTGGAGGAGCCGAACCAGTCACCACCGTGCAGTCCACTGCCAATGGGAGCTGCTGCCGTGAGCTTTTGAGGGAGCTTGAAGGCTTGTGTTCTTCGCGTCGCAAAATCCGTTCATTGTGAGTATTTTCCGCACCTCCTTTAGTTGTATTCATGCGTTTTTCATACTTGATTTCATGATCTTGGGACCTAATCTAGAAAGCAACAATGGTATCTTGAGCTTTGATCAAACATGAAAATGTTAGGGTTTGAAATTGGGTAATATCAATTGAAGCATGATTTGGTTAACTTGATTGATTAAGTATGCTTGTATGTTGATTAATTGAAGTTGTGCATGATCAATTTCAAGAAATTTGGTTGGATCAAATTTTCCCCAAACTTGAAGGCATGGCCGAAAATGATAAACCCTTATTGTCTTGGTAATTTTTTATTTTTTGATCATTGGATGACTTAAAATAATTGGGTAATGTTGTTTTGAAGTTCAATTGGATTGAATTTTGATTTGGAACAATTTTCCCTTTAAAAGTTGGCTTGGCTGAAAATATAGAGAAATAAAATTCATGGTGATTTTTGTTGTTTGATTCATTGGATGAGTTGAATTGATTTGGGAAATGATGATTGTGGATTAAATAGGATTGAAACCGAATCGGATTGGAAAAACCCCTAATTGCCGAGACTTTAAGCATGTAAATTGGGTTTGATTTTGATAAAAAAATATGTTGGACATTATGTGTTGTTAAAGTGCATGATTAATTAGGCTAATTGATGTTTTAGAAATATTAATTGGGTAATTAATTGTGTATTACACTTAGGTTAATTAATTATTGAATTTGGAATTTTATAAGTTAATTAATTGGGCTTAAAATTGGATTTGGGCCTTATAGGTTGTAATTGGGCTTTTGGGCTTTGTTGTACAAAGTTCGGTTTAGGCAAAATTGGTTGGATCCAATTATGCCCAAAACCGCATCCATAAAGTCCAATTATGACTTAATGGACCTTAATTATTTAATTGGGCCTGATGGGCCTAAATTGATTTATGGGCTTATGGGGTAAATCCCGGATTGGATTTTGGTTATTGGGTTTGACCCGAGTTGAGCAAAAGTCCACGCCTTAAAGAAATTAATTAAAAGCCCATTGGACTTTAATTAAATAAACATTAGATGTTAATCGGGCTTTGAGACCCGTTGCGATTAAATTTGGAATTTAAGTCGTAAAGGTTCGTTAATAAAAGTGTAATATTTAATTTGGAATTAAATAGTGAATTAGAATTAAATGCGTATTAAATTGGATTTAATTATGTAATTTAATTTAATTCAAGAATTTGTACTTTGAGTACTTATTCGAAAAATGAGTTTAACTCGAGCAAAATCAAATTGTTGTTTGAACATTGGATGATCACTAATTATCAGATTAATTAATTGGATTAGATTGATTGATAACATGTCTGTGTGAATACATGGTTGCGATGCATGAATAATGTATTTCGGATGGATATTAGTCGGGTGGGGCAATTTTAGAAATTTTTGTAATAAATTTGATTTATTAATTGGACCTGGGTGTGCAGCCTTATCACCTCCATACTCTTTGTATTCTCTTCTCACCTATTCCCCTCAATGTAAATGAGGTTTCTTTAGAAGTGTAGTGTAACGGGTAGAAGTAAATACATGTGCTAGCGGGAGAGAGAAAGAGAGATTTGATCTAGGATCAATGTAAAGAATCCATCCGCATATCATTATTATTTTATTCATAGGCACTTTATTATGTGTTTAGAATGCATGTTTAAGGGTGTATGATGATGAGACCTTAACAAAGATAATAAATTGGTTGCCAATTTGCACACGAAAAACCCTCAAATAATATTAAGCGTCTTTCCTTCCATTGAGTGATTCTCACTCAAGATCCGATACGGCATTGGTTTGTTGGCCAAAGTCAAGGCCTTTTTCTGTCGAAGATGTGTTTGAATCACGAAGGCTTTGTTCCATATTGGTGTCTTGTCCAAGTTGTGGTTTGTTGGCCAAAGTCAAGACCATTTCTTGTCCATCGACATTGATTACCAAGCTTTCCATGGTCAATGGGTCGCGCTTGACTTAGATCACTAAGTTTGTTGTGCCAAAGCCAAGGCTTAGTTGATTCAGAGGAAAAAGGTTAGGTAATACATTGGATTTATTGGAATATATAAGATATATGTTTCAGACTTGGATGTCCCCCTACTGGATCTAGGAATTGGATTGGATCCAATTGATCTTAGAGATCTACCTAGTTAATTATCATACAATTTGTTGGCCAAAGTCAAGATTGTGTGATATTTAACGGGATCCTAGCCCACTAGGAAACACGGTTTCCCGAGTACTCGACAGAGGGTTAGAGACTCGTCGAAAAATAGTGGGAGGCAAGAATTGAATTTGCAATATTCGTTTAATTACTTGCCATACGCGCTCAATAACAAATTATTTCTTCGTTACATTAAATGTTAGTTGGACTAATATTTAAATTGTTGTTTTTAATTAACAATTGGACTGTATTATAGTTGATTATATAATTGGATTATAGTAATCATATATTTGAATTAATTAATTTCAATTTACAGTTGATTTTGTAATTGGATTATAGTAATAAATGTAATTGAGGTTAATTGTTTTAAATTATATTTGATTGTATAGTTGGACTATAATAATCAATATAATACATAGTACCATAAATCGTTGATTAAATAGTTGGACTATTAGAATCAAGATAAATTGAAAGATTAACATTTAAAACATAATCCTGGGGAAAATGTGTTTAAATGGTTTAATTTTCAAATTGGGAATAATTTCAGGATGGCCCTTGAAAAATAATAAGTTAGTTTATTTGATAAAATAACGTATTATGTCTAAGCATGTGGTTAAGCAAATAAGTGGAACATGATATTTGGAATATTCATGTAATGATAACTTTAGTGCTTAATCCATTATACTTACCGCAGTAGACTCCTTAATTTATGAATCAGAACTAAGGATTAGATCCTTAAAGTATGATAATGAAATTGAAGAATTTTCATTGATATATTTTAGATCTTTGAAATACTGAAATTACAATAAATAATTCTTGGAGAATTAATGACTAATCTCAAGGAGATAAAGTCAAAATTTGCAATTAGGCAAATAACGTAAGGCGCACCTTACTTCGATATTCTAGAAACCCAAGGCTAGACCAAAGGCTTCTGGAGTGTGAAATATGACAAAGGTAAAATCATTATAATCTTCTAGGAAGATAAAAGGACATATCCTATGAAGGAATTGAAGACGAGCAAGGCTCTGACTTCAAAAATGATTGTCATAATTATGTTCACAACTAGTATTAAAATTAAATTTTAAATACTTAGTGTGGTACATAAAAGAAATGTATTGATGTTCAGAATCTGTTTTGAACAGGATACTGACTTCAATAGAGATTTATCTGTGAATTGAAAACGGGACGAAATTCGCTGTTTTAACCGTAGATACCTGAATTTAGGAACTACCTTCGGGTATGTGCTTAATTAAAATTTTTTTATAATGTAACTAGTTTGACTAGATACATTATCTCTATGTCAGTGTTTAATATTCCGTTGCGGATGAACCTTTATATTCTAGAACACTAAAGTGTTTTATTGTATAAAGAGGATATTGAGATAAACACATTAGATGTGAATAACAGAATTTATATTTTGAATATAAATAATATCTCAAATATATAACATGACAAATAAATAGCTCAAACTGATTTGATCAGTTAAGAAACTAATTGTGGCATAGTTGTCAAGGACACAATTAAAAAAGAATCGTATATCCACACTTTCGAAGAGTGGGTACTAGGACCGATTTGATTCTATTCAAATAAAGTCTACGAATCTAGTTTATTGGGCAAAGTGTGTAAAATACTATTTACTTGGTAAAAGTGCCAGTGCCACCGATCTGTTAGCCCTAGTTCATAGTGAAGCAAGTGGGCCCATGTCTAGCTAGGCTAGATGTGGATATGAATATTTCATGACCTTTACGGATGTGGCATCGCGTAATGGTTATGTGTTTCATTTGAAACACAAATCGGAAACTTTTAAAGTTTCGACACGAAATAGACAAACAGATCGGCTAAAGTATTGAACCATCACGGTTTGACCGTGATGAAAATACTTAAGTAATAAGTTTCTCATATACTTGAAAGAGTATAGTATTCTTTCAATGAGGACTCCTCCCGGAACATGTCAATTTAACGGTGTGTCCGAAATGAGAAACCGAATTTGGTTGGACATGATAAGGTTAATCACAAGTCACTCTGAGCTACCATTTCCTTCAATGGATACGCTAAACAGTGCAGAACTTATTTTGAATAAGGTTCCATAAATATTTGTTTGACATATAACATATTAGATATGAACGGGAAAAGAAACCGGGTTTCACATTCCTGTTAGATTTGGGTATGCTAGGCATATGTTTGGATGATACCAAACTAAAACCCAAATCGAATAAGTTCCAATTGTAGGTTATCCTAGGGATACCATAAGATTGTACTTATACAACTCACGAGAGAACAATTAGATTGTTGCTCGCCATGCGGTTTTTCCTAAGAGGAATACCTATATACTGTGGTAAGTGGGAGGATAGTAAAACTCGATGAAAATTGGAGTAATACTATTCCAGGCGTCGAATCCTTAATGGAACACAAATAGTTCATCAAGGATGAAACTATACCAATAATCTTCGAATACACTAGAACCGCGTAAGTCAGAGAGAGTCAAAACAACATGGGGGTATGGTTTTTCTGATCTCACCTCATAAAGATGTCTATCTTATTGAGGATACCAACTGACTACGTATGATGAAGTGATACAAGGTATCTGACCGGCGTAAACACACACGTATAACGCAAGCGCACGTATCGTTCAAGTAGTATAAAAATATCGATCCCACGAGGACTTAATTCCTACTGTTGTTATTAATTATTGAATCTATTTATTTACAAATATCTAATTAGATGGAAAAGAGAATGATTGTTTGATTGGTTGAAAGTGGTTTTGCAAATTAAATAAATAAAAAGACAAAAGAAAATACTAAGGAAAAATAACAAAAGACACAAAGATCTAGGGTCGTGAATCATTCTAATATCATTTAAAAGATGAAGTGGTTATTTTATGTTTGTGTAATAAATCAGTTTACTAACCTGGAACACTAAATTATGCAAAAGCCTCTGTCGATGGTCAGACGCAAATACCCAGTTTAACCCAATTGAACCATATGTCTATGTCAACCAAATTATCTGGATTCATTAAGTTTAAGTTCCAATTATGGCTACCCCCGCCCGACAGGTATATTCCTATCCTGTAAGGAAATCTATTAAAGGGTTATCTATCCTCAAGGAAGATCGTGGGCTATTAAGTCTGAGGCTGAAACCTAAAATCCCTATGTCTAGTTCATTTTAGATTTACCACATCAATCTTATTGGTGATCAGACAACAAGAAGCATTAAGCTTAAGACTTAATAAGTAAACCTTTAAATTACCAAAACTATAAAATAACCCCTTATAAACCGGTGATATTAGAATTCATCACAACCCCAGATAACTAACACATAACTAGGACTAGTAACAACTTAAAAGTAAAAGACATAAAGTAAAAATGCTTGAAAGTAATTGCGGTAAAGTAAAAGCTGAAAAGTAAATTACAATAAAATAAAATGCTAAGGTAAAAGGAATTACTTTTACTACTACTAATTTAGATATCTCCCATAAAATAATATATAAACTTGTGATATTATTTTACCAACCGACCAATCTGGCGGTATCCTGATTAAGTCAAATTAAGTCCAACCAGCCATATAGGCGGTAATATTTGTCCATAATCCAGCCATAAAGGCGGTACCAAAATAAATTTACCAACCGAAATCTGGCGGTATCCTTGATTAGTCAGTTTTAAACCAGATTAAATTGAATTGCCAACCGACCAATATAGCGGTATCCTTTATTAATCAGTATTTTAAATAGTGAATATATTATTTTTAAGGGAGATTAATCTAAATAGTAATAGTAAAAGAATTACCTTTCACCCTAGCTTGGGAAATTACCTCCTCATTACTGAAAAGTAAAAACTGAAAAATTAAAGAAAGAAAAGTATTGTGCGTAAAAGTACATTGCGGAAAGTAAAAACTGAAAAGTAAAGAAAAGAAAGTGCGAAACTGAAAATTAATTACTGAAAACTAAAAATAAACAAACTAGATACAATCTTCTTATTTATTCATTAAGAATTTCAAAGAAGAAGTATGAATTTTACAAATGAAATGGCTTGGTATTTATAGGCAAAATTTTGCCACCATCAAATCATCAATCAATTTCTCCACCAAATCCATTATTAATTTCTCCACTAATTACTCCACCAAATCCATAATTGCTCCACTAATTGCTTATCTTGTTTGGTGGTGATTTGATAATTTTTATTAATTATTTATTAATTAATATTTTGCTTTGAAAATGATTGATAATGACTTTTAATAATTACACACTCCACACACTTCTGGATGGTTCATCATTTCGGTCATGAAATCTTCAGAATTAGAAAATATTTTCTCTTTGCCAGTTGTAGATCTTTGAGTCTTCTTTAATCTGGCACTTGAATCAGCTCAATCCGATATCTGAGTAACAGTTATGCCCAAAATACGACAGATGCGCAAAACTGGAATTTCCAAAACTGCACTTCGTCAAAACGCCCTTTCAAGTTTCCAATCTCCAAAATTAATATATCAAGTCCAATAATTGCCCTTATTTGATCCACATTTCGTCCTAAATGATTTCATTGAGTCCCGATATTATTTTATCTGCAAAATAAAATAAAACATATCAAAACGTTCATCAAACCCGAGAAACTAAACAAAATATTAAGTAAAAGGGGCGGTAAATATTGATATATTTTCCGCTCATCACACCCCCAAACCTAACATTTTGCTAGTCCTCGAGCAAAACAACAAAATAAAATACAAGAAACAATTTAAATTAAACTAAGCCACTTTCGTAGGGATCACGGTTGCATTTAGCATATGCAACAAGCCTTTAAACCCCTAGGTGTCCCTAGTGGACGAGTTATAGTCTCGTGAGGGCTTACAGCAACGATACCCACAAACGTTTTTACAAAAGTGAAAAGTTAGTTAAAACTAATGCACACAAAAGCAAAAAGACAAGCGAAAAGAGAATAAAGAAGTTAGTGACTAATCAGGTGAAACTTCTACTCAAAGTTACTAGTTGTTTTGTTTTATTCTAAATTACCGAATATAGTAAATTCTCCGATTATTTTTACCATTCTCCATATACACAGCTAACAAAATATTAATCAACTCATTTTTGCCCACAAGAGTCATAAGTGCAGTTGATAAGAGAGTAATATTTTTGTCCTAAAGTTCTATCAGATTTCACACCTTTTTTTATAGCAATGGAATAATTTTTCTCATTTTTCATTTTTCTGATTTTTTTTTTATTTTTTCTATTTTTTATTTATATAATACTTCATATCTCATGTAGTGTGTGGTCGGTGGCTCCCCCAAACCAGTTGGCTTCAGGGCACCAAGTGTTAAGACACCCTACGAACTCACTTCACTTATATATATATTTTCAGCATCTTTGACCTGTAGCGCTTGGGCCAGTGACTCCCAAACCAGTTGGTTTAGGACACTAGGTGTTAAAACACCCTTACTAGACTTAATAACTCGGATCTCAGAAGTTTTTTTTTTTTTTTTTTTTTTTTTTTTTTTTTTCCACTCTGCTTTTTGAGATGTTTCCTCCTTATAAACTAGAGCACTGAATATTACAAACTTTTCAATTTTAGCTCATCCGTATGTTACTATATATGTTGATAATACCTGTCAACTGAGCATATGAAGATTCATTTTAGTCAGTATTATGGAGAATTCACAAATTAAATAATTTAAAATGAAATAAACAAAAATTAACTTATTTCGAAATAAATGGAT
Organism: Zanthoxylum bungeanum; assembly: GCA_019454045.1. Classification (NCBI taxonomy): domain Eukaryota; kingdom Viridiplantae; phylum Streptophyta; class Magnoliopsida; order Sapindales; family Rutaceae; genus Zanthoxylum; species Zanthoxylum bungeanum. The sequence goes on along the minus strand of SKCR01046853.1, from coordinate 46,195 downwards.
TGAAATACGTCTCAAGAGTGGAAACTCCTTACTCAGGCTATATTTCTTACACCATTTCACCTTTTTAGTTAAAATAAAAACACAAAAATGCAAAATATTTTTGTAATTTTTGAAAATTTTTCAATTTTTTTGTATTTTTTCGAAAAATTTTGGACTAAAAATAAAAATAACAATACAAACAAGTACTATTAACTATACCTCACCCCCAAACCTAAATGAGACATTGTCCCCAATGTCTTAAAAAGTAGAAGAAGAGTTTAGAAAATCGTACCTGATTAGTTGAACTACCGATTAAGATCTATGTCAAGTTTACGCTTCTTACCACGATCATTGTCTGTCCAGTCCAACTTGGAGAGAATGGGATCGAGTTTTGGTTCAAAGGCAATGATTTGGTCAATTAATTCTTCGGCCTTTGTCGCAGTCAGGAAGATATCATGTACTGATTTCGTGACGAACTCATGTCTTTTGGCTTCTGCAAGAAATACAAACAGAAAATCGAAGAAATGCTCAATGTTAAGTAACCCAATGGGCTTCCGATGAATATTTAAGTGCGCCCATGATGCTACTGTAAACATTTCCTCAAACGTCCCAAGCCCTCCTGGTAACGCAATAAACGCATCTGCAGTATTGATCATTTCATGAATTTGTTCGGGCATTCCAGATACGATGCGTTCATCTCCATTTGTTTGTCCGATTAAGTGTTCGTCCGCCAAAGGTTTTGGAATGATTCCCAAAACATGACCGCCACCATCCTGAACAGCTTTTGAAATACTTCACATCAATCCAAGATTGCCACCGCCATATACCAGGTGCATATTTCGCTCCGCTATGACTCGCCCCAATTCCTTCGCAGCCTCGATGAATTCTGGTTTATTACCAGAATTGGATCCACAGAAAACACAAATTCGCTTGATTCGCTGCTGTGAAGTTGCTTCCATTTTCTCTCTCTTATTTAGATGTGTATCTCTGAATGGGTTGAAGAGAAAATGCAGTGCTGAATTTATAGACCTGGAAATGGTTGAGTAATAATTGCACTAGTATCTGCCAAATGACAATTGTTAGCTAAACAACAAAAGAAATCGTGAAAGGTCAAAAAGTCTGGATCCTGTCTACGAAAATAAAGATAATTACAACAGAAAGGCAAATCAAAGCAATAATTAAGGCAACGGAATTGTGTATGCAATACGCCATTCGTTTGGTATAAATTCATTAGAATGTGTCTTAAGACTTAATTCTTTACTCAGCCATCACAAATGAATTAGCTCTCTTCTTTTTGATTGTCAAACACAATTCCTTTTGTATTAAAATGCTCCGTTTGTTCTTTTTCCTGCAAAACTCACACACAAAAATTAAAAAGTTCACACAAAATATGAAAACAAAATACAACAAAATGCATGGGTTGCCTCCCTGCTAGCGCTAAATTTTTCATCTTCATCCAGACGTGACTGAAATTCATCTGTTAAGGAGGTTTCAATGTCGTTTTGGATGTCCTATCAAAGACAATCCCATGAGCGTTGCTTTTGAAGGGTCTCTTCCAACGGTAAAGTGGCAAAAAGAGTTTTGTCTTATTCAGTCCTCGTGCTACCTTTTTGCTCCTTGTTGTTCCAGTGGTTCCTGCAAAGAAAGAAAGAAAATCAGGAGGTCTTATATGGTGCTTGACTTGGAATGGAAGTTCCATTCTGTCAAGCTTCTGGGTGATATCTTTGATTTGTACTCCCAAAACAGCGATGTTTCTCCTGAATGCTCTGGATCTTTAATAAGGTCAGACATTTGCTCCTCCATTTGCTCTGCTTCTTGCTCCACCTTTTCTTCACAGATGAATTGTAAAATTTTTGTATTCAGCTCTTCATCTGTCATCTGTGAAATACATGCTTCAAAATTGTCAACCAGAGGATGCAAAGATGTTTCTGACATTAGGTCTTCATCCTCTGATATGACTGGAATGGATGTTCAGATAGATCTTCTTCAAACATCATGGTAAACCATGCTCCAAGATCTTCATTTTGAGGATTGAAAGTTTGATCCTCCGTTGTTGGTGCAGTTGGTACAAAGATAAGCTTCATCCTCGTCAGAATCTGAATAATAAAAGTCAAATTGAGACTTTACCGGTTCGGGTTCCAGAACTGATACCTCTGGTTGTTGATACTGCTCAGCCTCCCCTCCTTGTTGAAGTGTCTTTGTGGATTTCTGGGTACTTGAAGGCTTCATCAGTGTCATCTGAAACTGGTTCTTGAGGTATGTAGTTCTGGTTTTCTGTTAATTGTCTCATTTGATCTGTCATCCTCTGAATGAATTCTGATTGTCTCTGAATACTTTCAAGTTGCTTCAGGCTTGTTTCAAGCATTGTATCCAACTTTCGTCTCGTTTCTTGGAAAAAATTTTGAGCATATCAATCAATTGTTCTTCCTCTGATGGTTCTGGTTTTTGTTGAGGATAGTAGGTGGATGGTGGATAAGATGGAAAGTATGATGGTTCTGGCATCCAGTGATAATTGTTGGGCTGGACAACAGGCCTCAGAAAACCGGACTGTTGCTCCCAGATGTGGGGTGTATCTTCTTGTAAAGCTCGTAATCTTTCAATCTCCCAGTAGTGTTCCATTTTTAAATCACCTGAAAATACAATAAAAAAATAAAAATTACAGATAAAGATAAAGAAAATTAGATACAAGTAAATTGGATAGCTTCAAAATTAATAACTCAAGAAATATAAGTCCCCGGCAACGGCGCCAAAAACTTGACCGGCGTAAACACACACGTATAACGCAAGCGCACGTATCGTTCAAGTAATATAAAATATCGATCCCACGAGGACTTAATTCCTACTTTGTTATTAATTATTGAATCTATTTATTTACAAATATCTAATTAGATGGAAAAGAGAATGATTGTTTGATTGGTTGAAAGTGGTTTTGCAAATTAAATAAATAAAAAGACAAAAGAAAATACTAAGGAAAAATAACAAAAGACACAAAGATCTAGGGTCGTGAATCATTCTAATATCATTTAAAAGATGAAGTGGTTATTTTATGTTTGTGTAATAAATTAGTTTACTAACCTGGAACACTAAATTATGCAAAAGCCTCTGTCGATGGTCAGACGCAAATACCCAGTATAACCCAATTGAACCATATGTCTATGTCAACCAAATTATCTGGATTCATTAAGTTTAAGTTCCAATTATGGCTACCCCCGCCCGACAGGTATATTCCTATCCTGTAAGGAAATCTATTAAAGGGTTATCTATCCTCAAGGAAGATCGTGGGCTATTAAGTCTGAGGCTGAAACCTAAAATCCCTATGTCTAGTTCATTTTAGATTTACACACATCAATCTTATTGGTGATCAGACAACAAGAAGCATTAAGCTTAAGACTTAATAAGTAAACCTTTAAATTACCCAAACTATAAAATAACCCCTTATAAACCGGTGATATTAGAATTCATCACAACCCCAGATAACTAACACATAACTAGGACTAGTAACAACTTAAAAGTAAAAGACATAAAGTAAAAATGCTTGAAAGTAATTGCGGTAAAGTAAAAGCTGAAAAGTAAATACAATAAAATAAAATGCTAAGGTAAAAGGAATTACTTTTACTACTACTAATTTAGATATCTCCCATAAAATAATATATAAACTTGTGATATTATTTTACCACCGACCAATCTGGCGGTATCCTGATTAAGTCAAATTAAGTCCAACCAGCCATATAGGCGGTAATATTTGTCCATAATCCAGCCATAAAGGCGGTACCAAAATAAATTTACCAACCGACCAATCTGGCGGTATCCTTGATTAGTCAGGTTTAAACCAGATTAAATTGAATTGCCAACCGACCAATATAGCGGTATCCTTTATTAATCAGTATTTTAAATAGTGAATATATTATTTTTAAGGGAGATTAATCTAAATAGTATAGTAAAAGAATTACCTTTCACCTCCTAGCTTGGGAAATTACCTCCTCATTACTGAAAAGTAAAAACTGAAAAATTAAAGAAAGAAAAGTATTGTGCGTAAAAGTACATTGCGGAAAGTAAAAACTGAAAAGTAAAGAAAAGAAAGTGCGAAACTGAAAATTAATTACTGAAAACTAAAAATAAACAAACTAGATACAATCTTCTTATTTATTCATTAAGAATTTCAAAGAAGAAAGTATGAATTTTACAAATGAAATGGCTTGGTATTTATAGGCAAAATTTTGCCACCATCAAATCATCAATCAATTTCTCCACCAAATCCATTATTAATTTCTCCACTAATTACTCCACCAAATCCATAATTGCTCCACTAATTGCTTATCTTGTTTGGTGGTGATTTGATAATTTTTATTAATTATTTATTAATTAATATTTTGCTTTGAAAATGATTGATAATGACTTTTAATAATTACACTCCACACACTTCTGGATGGTTCATCAATTTCGGTCATGAAATCTTCAGAATTAGAAAATATTTTCTCTTTGCCAGTTGTAGATCTTTGAGTCTTCTTTAATCTGGCACTTGAATCAGCTCAATCCGATATCTGAGTAAACAGTTATGCCCAAAATACGACAGATGCGCAAAACTGGAATTTCCAAAACTGCACTTCGTCAAAACGCCCTTTCAAGTTTCCAATCTCCAAAATTAATATATCAAGTCCAATAATTGCCCTTATTGATCCACATTTCGTCCTAAATGATTTCATTGAGTCCTGATATTATTTTATCTGCAAAATAAAATAAAACATATCAAAACGTTCATCAAACCCGAGAAACTAAACAAAATATTAAGTAAAAGGGGCGGTAAATATTGATATATTTTCCGCTCATCAGTATCGACTCCCTATTACGGCAAAGTGCCATAAGTGCGATATGGATTCCATGTATATCAACTATGTTTTAGACACTAGTTGACGTACCGCAAGGCATTGTGCCTATTGGTACTAAATATGTCTTCAAGGAACATACATGGATGGCAACATACCATCGTACTAAGTTAGGCTTGTAGCGAAAAGGTAGAGTTAATCAACTTGTGTTGATTGCGACGAAACCTTTACTCTGTTGCCACGGCAAATCCACTTCGACAATGCTTGCTAATGCTGCATGTTTCTTCATGAAATGTGGCAGCTGAATGCCAAACCGCTTTCCTTAACGGAAACCTTTCGGAGGATGTTTACAACATCCTGACGGTTTTGTCGAACCATAACAAGCAAACTAGGTTTGCAGGTTATTCGATCCATGTTTGGATTGAAGCAACGCATTGGGTTCTTGGAATTGTCGTTTTGATGTAATCATAATAATTTATGATTTAATTCAAAACGAAAATAATTCTTGTGTATATAAAGAGGTTAGTGGGAGCGCACTGACAGTGAATGTCCTGAGTAATGATGATATATCATTTCTTGGAAATGATATTCCCATAATAATAATCGGTGAAAGCTTGGCTTTCATGATAACGACTATAAGTCGTGAATGTCCTGAGTAATGATGATATATATCATTTCTTGGAAATGATATTCCCATAATAATAATCGGTGAAAGCTTGGCTTTCATGATAACGACTATAAGTCGTAACAAATGTACTATACAATAGTATAACGGTGCAGTGAGCTGGAAATCTTCCAAGCAAGATACTGTTACCGAATAAACAACAAATGCAGGTTATCCTTTTCTCAGCAGTTTGAGCAAACCGTACATAGTTCGGGTGTTAAACACTCGAGTGGCTGGCTATAGGCCAAGTGGGAGATTGTTGGACAATTATGACCCATAGCGTCACTATTTGTACAGATCACGGTGATTAGATCACCGAGATATATAAATGATAGGAGGTCTCTGTGATTGTTCCTGGACTGAGAATTATATGAGACAGTCTCAGTCCACGAAGGATAAATCATTAAATATCCCTAGTCAGAGTATTATCGAGATTGGACATCGATAAATACGTAAAAAACTAGTATTACACTTGTGCACGTTGTGAGGGCACAACATCATAGTTCTCATATATTTGGGTATAGGATACTCATGCAAGTGTGATAGGAGGTTGTGTTTTACCGATGGTACGGGAAACAGCTTCGCTCTGGATAGACTCCTGCGGAATCCCATTGGTAGTATGACTATGTGTCTATGGGAGTCTGCAATCAGGGTAGGTGTATTTGGTCTTAACCTGAGACTCGCACCGCTAATACTTGTGACAATCAATATACTTTGGTTGAGGTCGTCCAGGGCTTTAACAGGTTCTGTGTACGCCAATTCTGGGTATATTGAGAATTGTAGTGTGTTGGTGTGATGTTAAGACGTAAGTATCACTCCAGTCATATGGAGTTGATGGTCACATATGATACAGAACTTGTTCTCTTAAATGCTCGAGCTATTGGGATATTATGACTAGGTCATGTATATCCGATTATAGAGACTAGTTACCAGACATCTGATATGTGCTTCGTACGGGGCAGACACAATTCCAGCCCCAGGCCTTGCACGTGATCATCCGATGCTGGATCGAAATACGCAATACTACGATATACTACGCTCGATATAGATCACATATTCCTATAAGGATATTTCTGGAGAATTGGGTAAGCATGGCGCTTTGCTTGAAGCCAACCTTATCTTGTAAATCGGTATAAACGTAGTACGAGGTACTTACGTGTTCAGATAGTTTGACGACCGTATTTACTGCCAACATATCCGGGGATCTCATGGGTTGCTTCCTGAAGATTCACCGATGATGTATGACTCGCACTTTAATTAATCTGGGATTAATTAGAAGAGAGAAAATTAATCTGGGATTAATTAAGGAGATATTTTATCTGGGATAAAATATTAATTAAAGAGATATAACGATTAATTTGGAATTAATCGATAAAATAATATATTTGATATATTATACGGAATTGGATTTCGACGCGGAATTAAAATTAGATTTTAATTCGGGCGAACGAATTTATTTAGAATTAATTCGTTAGCGATGTGAATAGTGATTTCGCTAGGCGTAATCCTTTAATTACGTCATGACGGAAAATTCGTTAATTTGGAATTAGCGAACCTGAGTCCGGGATTATTTGCGAGCGCATTCGCATTTCGAATTCGAGTGCGGCACGTAAGTCAAATCGAGCGTCAAATCGCAAATCACATCAAGTGTCAAATCAAATGTCACTTTGAGTGATGTGACAACTTGTCACTTGATTTGAGTGATTGATGTGGTAGTTGAAAAACAATTATTGCTTTTTACTTTTTGCTTTTTGACTTTTGCTTTTTTGAAATTTAAAAATGGTAAATGCTTTATTAATTTGGGAAATTATAAAAGCATTTTACACTTTTTTATTTTTCTCTCTCTCTCTTGATATACGGTTTCAAGGAAACCTAATTTTTTCCCTCCTCTCTTTCTTTCTCCCTCTCACGGCTTTGAGCCATCTTCTTCCTCTTCCACTTTCATGGTTCTACCGAAAATAAAGAGAAGCAAGTGAGAGTGTTTTGTGGCAAAACAAAGTGCTAGCACACACCTTGAGTCTTCCTAAGGTGATAGGGAACCGATTTCGTGAGCTTGGAAGCTTGAAGCTTAGAGCTTCAATGGAGGTCTTCAATGGCCGAATCTTGGAGGAGCCGAACCAGTCACAACCGTGCAGTCCACTAACAAGGGGAGCTGCTGCCTTGAGCTTTTGAGAGAGCTTGAAGGCTTGTGTTCTTCGCGTCGCAAAATCCGTTAATTGTGAGTATTTTCCGCACCTTCTTTGGTTGTATTCATGCGTTTTTCATACTTGATTTCATGATCTTGTGACCTAATCTAGAAACCAACATTATCATGTCCAACAAAATTCGGTTACTCAGTTCGGACACACCGTCAACTTGACGTATTCTGGGAGGAGTTCTCATTTGTAATAATACTATAATCTTTCAAGTATGTAAGAAACTTATAGCTTAAGTATTTTCCATTACGGTCTTACTGTGACGGTTTAATACTATAGTCGATCTGTTCGTCTATTTCGTGTCGAAACTATAAAAGTTTCCGATTTGTGTTCTTCAAAAGAAACACATAACCACAACGCGACGCCACATCCGTAAAGGTCACGAAATATTCATATCCATTTCTAGCCTAGCTAGACATGGGCCCACTTGCTTCACTATGAACTAGGCTAACAGATTGGTGGCATTTACACTTTTACCAAGAAAAGGTGTTTTAGGCACTTTGCCCAATAAACTAGATTCATAGACTTTATTTGAATAGGATCAAATCAGTCCTAGTATCCACTCTTCGAAAGTTTGGATATACGATTCTTGTTTAATTGTGTCTCATACAACAATGCCACAATTAGTTTCATCTGATCAAATCAGTTTGAGCTGTTTGTTTGTCATGTTATATATTTGAGATTTATTTTATATTCAAAATATAAACTCTGTTATTCACATCTAATGTGTTTATCTCAATATCATCTTTATATAATAAAACACTTTAGTGTTCTAGAATATAAAGGTTCATTCGCAATGGATTAAACACAGATATATAGATAATGTTTCTAGTCAAACTAGTTACATTATAACATTTTCCAAATTTAGGTACACACCCGAAGGTAGTTCCTAAACTTAGGTATCTACGGTTGAAATAGCGACTTTCGTCTCGTTTCCAAATCGCAGATTAATCTCTATTGAAGTCAGTATCCTGTTCAAAACAGATTCTGAATATCAATACATATATTTTATGTACCACACTAAGTATTTAAAATCTAATTTTAATACTAGTAGTGAACATAATCTTGACAAACATATTTGAAATCAGAGCCTTGTTCGTTCTTCAATTCCTTCATGTCTGCTTTGTCCAAACGGCAGTCATGCTTCCGCGATCCCGTTTGCCACAATAAGGCATACATTTTAGGATATGTCCTTTATCTTCCCAGAAGACTATAATGATTTTGCCTTTGCCAGTTTCAACACTCCAGAAGCCTTGGCCAAGCCTTGGCCTTCTAGAATATCGAAGTAAAGTGCGCCTTGCGCTACTTGCCTTATTGCAAACTTGACTTTATCTCCTTGAGAATAGTCATTAATTCTACAAGAATTATTTATTGGTGCAATTTTAGTACTTCTAAAATCTAAGAATAGATTCTTTGAAGATCTTTCAATTTCATTATCATACTTTAAGGATCTAATCCTTAGTTCTGATTCAGAAATTTAAGGAGTCTACTGCGACAAGCTTAATGGATTAAGCACTAAAGTTATCATCACATAAATCTTCCAAAGATTATGCTCTACTATTTTAACTCCGGGCTTATGCATAATATGTTATTTTAGCAAATAAAGTAACGTATTTTATTTTTCCAGGACCATCCTGAAATTTATTCCCAAATTTGAAAATTAAGCCATTTAAATACATTTTCCCTAGGATTAAGTTTTAAATGTCAATCTTTCAATTTAATCTTGATTCTAATAGTCCAACTATTTAATCAACGATTTCGGTACTATTTATTATAATGATTACAATAGTCCAACTATTTAATCAACTATAATTTAATAGATTAAAATCAATTATATTGATTACTATAATCCAATTATAAAATCAACTATAAATGAATAGTTTGAATATAGTCCAACTATTTATTAAAACAACATTTAAATATTAGTCCAACTAACATTAATTTATAACGACGAATGATATTTGAATGAGCGCGTATGGCAAGTAATTAAACGAATATTGCAAATTCAATTCTTGCCTCCCACTATTTTTCGGCGAGCCTCTAACCCTCTGTCGAGTACTCGGGAAACCGTGTTTCCTAGTGGGCTAGGATCCCGTTAAATATCACACAATCTTGACTTTGGCCAACAAATTGTATGATAATTAACTAGGTAGATCTCTAAGATCGATTGGATCCAATCCAATTCCTAGATCCGGTAGGGGGACATCCAAGTCCGAAACATATATCTTATATATGCCAATACATCCAATGTATTACCTAACATTTTTCCTCTGAATCAACTAAGCCTTGGCTTTGGCACAACAAACTTAGTGATCCCAGTTAAGCGCGACAATTGACCATGGAAAGCTTCGTAATCAATGTCGATGGACAAGAAGTGGTCTTGACTTTGGCCAACAAAACCACAACTTGGACAAGACACCAATATAGAACAAAGCTCTCGTGATTCAAACACATCCTCGACGGACAAAGGCCTTGACTTTGGCCAACAAGCCAATACCAGTCTCGGATCTTGAGTGAGAATCACTCAATGGAAGGAAAGACGCTTAATATTTTGCGAGGGCTTTTCGAGTGCAAATTGGCAACCAATTTATTATCTTTGTTAAGGTCTCATCATCATACACACCCTAAACATGCATTCTAAAACATAATAAACGCGTATAAATAAAGTAATAATGATATGCGGATGGATACTTTACACAATTGATCCTAGATCAAATCTCTCCCTTTCTCTCTCCGCGTTACACTACACTTCTAAAGAAACCTCATTTACATTGAGGGGAATAGGTGAGAAGAGAATACAAAGAATAAAGAGATAATAAGGCTGGACACGCAGGTCCAATTAATAAATCAATTTATTACAACAATTTCTAAAATTGTCCCACCCATCTAATATCCATCTGATATACATTATTCATGCATCGCAACCATGTATTCACACAAGCATGTTATCAATCAATCTAATCAAATTAATTAATCGATAATTAGTGATCATCCAATGTTCAAACAACGATTTGATTTTGCTCGAGTCAAACGCTTTTTCCGAATAAGTACTCAAAGTATGAATTCTCGAATTAAATTAAACTACATCATTAAACCCAATTTAATATGCATTCAATTCAAATTCGCTATTTAATTCCAAATTAAATACTACACTTTAATAATAAACCTTTTACGACTTAAATTCCAAATTTAATCGTTACGGGTCTCAAAGCCCGATTAACGTCCAACGTGAATATAATTCAAGTCCAATGGGCTTTTAATTAATTTCTTATGGCGTGGACTTTTGGTCAACTCGGGTCAAACCGAATAACCAAAATCCAATCCGGGAGTTACCCCATAAGCCCAGAAATCAATTTAGGCCCATTAGGCCCAATTAAACTTTAAAGGTCCATTAGTCGCATTTGGGCTTTATGGATGCGGTTTTGGGCCTAATTGGATCCAACCAATTTTGCTTAAACCCAACTTTGTACAACAAAGCCCAATAAGCCCATTTACAACATTAAAGCCCAAATCCAATTTTAAGGCCCAATTAATTAAATACAAAAAAAATCCAATTTCACATTTAATTAACCTAAAGTGTATATCATGATTAATCACCCAAATTAACATTTCTAAAATATCAATTTATACAATTAATCATGCTCATTTACATCATTAGTGTCCAACACATTTTGATCAAAATCAAACCCAATTTACATGCATATATGTCTCGGCAAGAGGGAATTTTATCCCAAATCAAATTCAATCCAATTAAATTCAATTCAACATTAAATCAATATCTCCAAATGATTTCCAACACATCCAATGAATCAAAAAATCAAAATCCAAGACAATGGGGAGGGTGACTTTCGGCCAAGCTAAGTCAATTGGGGAAAATTGTCCAATTCAAAATTCATCAAATGACAATGCATAACACCATGTTATCATCAATTAAGCATACTCAAACATCCAATTTCATCCAAATATGCTCCAATCAATTTTACCCAAATTTAAGCCCTAAACTTTTTCATGCTCAAACCTTGCTCTGATACCATTGTTGGTTTCTATTAAGGTCCCAAGATCAATAATAAGCATGAAAATTGTGAATACAAATCAACGAAGTTGCGGAATACTCACATCGAACGGTTGAGCGACGCGACAACGAACAAAACTCAAATTCTGATCCTTGACAGTTCACGGCAGTGACAGTTTCTACTCACCATTTTTGGCTCGATTTGGTCCTTCATCAAGCTTCAAGCTTCGTCGAACGATTCCCGGCTCATGGGTGGACTGCTCTATCACATTTGCATGTCTCGTAAGTGTGCTAGCACTTGTGATTTTGCCACAAAATCCCACTCTTGCTTCCCTAACTCACGGTTTCTGCCCAGCTCAAACCAGTGAAGTTTTTACCTCCATGGGCGTGTGAAGAAGAGAGAGATGAGAGGAAGAGAGAGTTGTGCAAGTTGTGTGGATTTTGTGTATCAAATACACTTATATATTTTCCACAAATAATAAATTGATTTACCACTTTTTGGCTTTCAAAAAGTCAAATGGTAAAGCTCAACAACCATTCCAACAACTACCATCAATCAATCACATCAATCAATCAAGTGTCACATCACTCAAAGTGACATGATTTGACGCTTGATGTGACGCTAGATGCGACTAGCGATTTGACATTTGATATTTCTTGCGTGCCGCACTCGAATTCGAAATGCGAATGCGCTCGCAAATAATCTCGGGCTCGGGTTCGCTAATTCCAAATTAACGAATTTTCCGTTGCGTCGTAATTAAATGATTATGCCTAGCGAAGTCACTATTCATGTCGCTAACGAATTAATTCTAAATTAATTCGTTCGCCCGAATTAAAATCAAATTTCGTTTAATATATCGAATATATTAATTAATCGATTAATTCCAAATTAATCGTTATCTCTCTTTAAATGATATTTTATCCCAGATAAAATATCTCTGCAATTATTCCCAGATTAATTTTCTCTCTCTTCTAATTAATCCCAGATTAATTTAGAGTGCGAGTCATACGTCATCGGTGAATCTTTGGGAAGCGACCCATGAGATCCCTGGATATGTTGGCAGTAAATTCGGGCTTCGGACTATCCGAACACGTAAGTACCAAGTACTACGTTTTACCGTTTACAAGACAAGGTTGGCTTCTAGCAAAGCGCCATGCCTTCCCAATTCTCCAGAAATATCCTTACAGGAATAAGGGATCTATATCAGGCGTAGTATACGTAGTATTACGTATTTCTATCCAGTTTCAAATGATCACGTGCTAGGCCTGGGGCTGGAATTGTGTCTGCCCCGTACGAAGCACATGTCGGATGTCTAGTAACTAGTCTCTATAATCAGATAAACATGACCTAGTCATTTTATCCCGATGACTGCAGTGCTTAAGAGTACTAGTACCGTATCCTACGTGACCATCATCTCCTATGACTGGAGTTACACTTCCGTCTTGACATCACACCCAACACACTACGATTCTCAATATACCCAGCATTGGCATACACAGAACCTGTTAAAGCCCTGGAAACCGCAACCAAAGTATATTGATTATCGCAAGTATTAGCGGTGCAAGTCTCAGGTTAAGACCAAATACCCTACCCTGATTTCGGACTTCCGTAGACACATAGTCATACGACCAATGGAATTCCGAGGGGGTCTATCCAGAGCGAAGCTGTTTCCCGTACCATCAATAAAACACAACCTCCTATTACACTTGCATGAGTATCCTATACCAAAATATATGAGAACTATGCCGTTGTGCCCTCACAATGCGAACAAGTGCAATACTAGTCTTTTACGCATTTATCGATGTCCAATATCCACAATGCTCTGACTAGGGATATTTAATGATTTATACTTCGTGGACTGATACTGTCTCATATCATTCTCCATCCAGGAACAAATCACAGGGACCTCATATCAATTATACATCTAGGTGATCTAATCACAAATGATAAGAGTGCAATCTACTTTGTCACATAGTTAATTTGTACAACAACACCATGATCTGTACAAATAGTGACGCTATGAGTCATAATTTTCCAACACAATAACCTGCATTTGTTGTTTATTTGGTAACAGTATCTTTCTTGGAAGATTTCCAGCTCACTGTTCCGTTATTCAAACTGTATAGTACCGTTTGCGACTTATAGTCGTTTAATCGGTTAAGAAACTTACACTAGTGATCCCAGTCAATTCAAGTTCTCCATCTCCATAGTTTAAGACAAAATCCTTAGTTCTCTAAGATACTAACAGATGTTCTTAACATCAATCCAGCGACCATCACTAGGATTGGCCTGTTTGTGAATCCATATGCTCAAAGCGTATGAGACACCCGGTCACTTACATTTTTCAATGTACGAGTTCTCGGAGAGTTTCAACAACTTTTAGATCTATCCCATTAGATCTTTATTCCTAGAATAAAAGTTGTTTCTTACAAGAATTCTATAGAGAATTTTTCTCGAAAGCCAAGCTTTCACCGATAGTTTTATGGGAATATCATTTCCAAGAAATGACGTATTATCATTATTTTATAGGACAGTCACTGTCAGTGCGCTCCCACTAACCCTCTTATATACACAAGAATCATTTCGTTTTGAATTAAATCATAGACCATTATGATTACATCAAAATGATAATTCCAAGAACCTAATGCTTGCTTCAATCCAAACATGGATCGAATAACCTGCAAACCTCATTTGCTTGTTATGGTACGACAAAACCGACAGGATGTTGTAAACATCCTCCGAAAGGTTTCCTTTTCAAGAAAACGATTTTCCCCTTAAGCTGACATGTTTCATAAATGAAACATGCAGCATTTGCAAGCATTATCCAAATGGATTTACCGTGGCAACAAGTAAAAGGTTGAATAGTAATCGACACAATGTTGATAACGATACCTTTTTGCTACAAGTCTAGCTTAGTACGTTGGTATGTTGCCATCCATGTATGTCTTCCTTGAAGACTGATAAATACCAATAGGCACAATGTATTGCGGTACATCAACTAGTATCCAAAGTTGTTGATATACATGGAATCCAATTCGGATTCATGGTACTTTGCCATAATAGGGAGTCGATATCTTGTATCACTTCCTCATACGTACTCAGTTGGTATACCTCAATAAGATAGACATCCTTATGAGGTGTGATCAGAAACCCATACCCCAAGTTATTTTCTGACTCTCTCCGACTTACGCAGTTCTTATGTATTCGAAGATTAATGGTATAGTTTCATCCTTGATGAACTATTTGTGTTCCATTCAGGAATCGGTGCCTTGAATAGTATTACTCCGATTTTCATCGAGTTTTACTATCCTCCCACTTACCACTGCATATCTGTATTTCTCTTAGGAAAACTGCATGGTGAGCAACAATTACATTGTTCTCATTGTGAGTTGTATAAGTATTATACTTTGGTATCCCTAGGATAACCTACAATTTTGCATTTATCCAATTTGGGTTTTAGTTTGGTATCATCCAAACATATGCCTAGCATACCCAAATATACAGGAATGTGAAACCCGGTTTCTTTCCCGTTCATATCTAATATGAAATATGTCAAAAAAATTATTATGGAACCTTATTCAAAATAAGTTATGCACTGTTTATACTTATCCGTAGAAGGAAATGGTAGCTCAGAGCGACTCATGATTAACCTTATCATGTCCAACAAAATTCGGTTACTCTGTTCGGACACACCGTCAAACTGACGTGTTCCGGGAGGAGTCCTCATTTTGAAAGAATAATGTACTCTTTCAAGTATATTAGAAACTTATTGCTTAAGTATTTTCCATTACGGTCTTACCGTGACGGTATAATACTATAGCCGATCTGTTTGTCTATTTTCGTGTCGTAACTTAAAAGTTTCTGATTTGTGTTTCAAAAGAGACACATAACTATAACGTGATGCCACATCCGTATAGGTCACGAAATATCCATATCCATCTCTAGCCTAGCTAGGCATGGGCCCACTTGCTTCACTATGAACTAGGGCTAACAGATCGGTGGCATTTACACTCTTACCAAGTAAATAGTGTTTTAGGCACTTTGCCCAATAAACTAAATTCGTAGACTTTATTTGATTTAAATCAAATTTGTCTTAGTATCCACTCTTCAAAAGTGTGGATATACGATTCTTGTTTTAGTTGTGTCCCAGACAACAATGCCACAAATTAGTTTCTTCTAATCAAATCAGTTTGAGCTATTTGTTTGTCATGTTATATGTTTGAGATTTTATTTATATTCAAATATAAATTCTGGTATTCACATCTAATGTGTTTATCTCAATATCATCTTTATTTAATGAAACACTTTAGTGTTCTAGAATATAAAGGTAAACCCACAGTGGGTTAAACACTGATATGGAGATAATGTTTCTAGTCAAACTAGTTACATTATAACAGTTTTCAAATTTAGGTACATACCGAAGGTAGTTCCTAAACTTAGGTATCTACGGTTGAAATAGCGACTTTCGTCCCGTTTCCAATTCATAGATTAATCTCAACTGAAGTAAGTATCATGCTCATAGCAGATTCTGAACATCAGTATATATTTATGTACCACACTAAGTATTTAAAATCCAATTTCAATACTAGTAGTGAACATAATCTTGACAAACATATTTGAAGTCAGAGCCTTGCTCGTCTTTAATTCCTTCATGTCTGCTTTGTCCAAAAGGCAGTCACGCTTCTGCGATCCCATTTGCCACAATTTAAGCAGACATTTTGGGATATGTCTTTTATCTTCCTAGAAGATTATAATGATTTTGCCTTTGCCCTTTTCCACAGTCCATAAGACTTTGGCCAAGCCTTGGCCTTCTAGAATATCGAAGTAAGGTGCGCCTAGCGCTACTTGCCATATTGCAAACTTTGACTTTGTCTCCTTTGTTGGACAATTATGACCCATAGCGTCACTATTTATACAGAGATGGTGTTGTTGTACAAGTTAACTATGTGACAAAGGAGATTGCAATCTTATCATTTGTAATTAGATCACCAAGATATATATGATAGGAGGTCCATGTGATTTATTCCTGGATTGAGAATGATATGAGACAGTATCAATCCACGAAGGATAAATCATTAAATATCCCTAGTCAGAGTATTATCGAGATTGGACATCGATAAATACGTAAAAGACTAGTATTACACTTATGCGCGTTGTAAGGGCATAACGGCATAGTTCTCATATATTTGGGTATAGGATACTCATGCAAGTATAATAAGAGGTTGTGTTTTACCGATGGTACGGGAAACAGCTTCGCTCTAGATAGACCCATCGGAATTCCATTGGTAGTATGACTATGTGTCTATGGAAGTCCGAAATCAGGGTAGGTGTATTTGGTCTTAACCTGAGACTTGCACCGCTAATACTTGCGACAATCAATATACTTTGGTTGCGGTCGTCCAGGGCTTTAACAGGTTCTGTGTACGCCTATGCTGGGTAAATTGAGAATCGTAGTGTGTTGGGTGTGATGTCAAGACGGAAGTGTCACTCCAGTCATATGGAGATGATGGTCGCGTAGGATACGGTACTAGTACTCTTAAGTACTGTAGTCATTGGGATAAAATGACAAAGTCAGGTTTATCCGATTATAGAGACTAGTTACAAGACATCCGACATGTGCTTCGTACGGGGCAGACACAATTCCAGCCCCAGGCCTAGCACGTGATCATCCGATACTGGATCGACATACACAATACTACGTATACTACGCCTGATATAGATCTTTTATTCCTGTAAGGATATTTCTGGAGAATTGGGTAGGCATGGTGCTTTGCTAGAAGCCAACCTTGTCTTATAAATCGGTATAAACGTAGTACTAGGTACTTACGTGTTCGGATAGTTCGACAACCGAATTTACTGCCAACATATCGGGGATCTCATGGGTCACTTCTCGAAGATTCACCGATGACGTATGACTCGCACTCTTAATTAATCTGGGATTAATTAGAAGTGAGAGAAAATTAATATGGGATTAATTGAGGAGATATTTTATCTGGGATAAAATATCATTAAAGAGAGAAAAATGATTAATCTGGAATTAATCGATTAATTAATATATTTGATATATTAAACGAAATTAGATTTCGACGCGGAATTAAAATTAGATTTTAATTCAGGCGAACGAATTAATTTAGAATTAATTCGTTAGCGACGTGAATAATAATTATGCTAGGCATGATTATTTACTTAAATTAGATTTAATTACGTCGCAACGGAAAATTCGTTAATTTGGAATTAGCGAACCCGAGCCCGAGATTATTTGCGAGCGCATTCGCATTTTGAATTCGAGGCGGCACGCATGTCAAATCAAGCGTCAAATCGTCAGTCACTTCAAGCGTCAAATCACTTGTCACTTTGATTGATGTGACTTGACAACTTGATTGATTGATGGGAAGTGATGTGAGTGGATAGAGCATTAAATGCTTGACTTTTTGAAAGCCAAATTCATTGTAAATGAATTTGAAATTCACATTTGTGTATAAGATACACAAATTTGGAACAACTCACTCAATTCTCTCTTTCTCTCTCTCTCTCTCTCTCTCTCCCATGTAGGGCTATTTTCTCACTGGTTTTGGCAGCTCACTACCGTGAGCCAAGAGG
This sequence comes from Zanthoxylum bungeanum, assembly GCA_019454045.1. Classification (NCBI taxonomy): domain Eukaryota; kingdom Viridiplantae; phylum Streptophyta; class Magnoliopsida; order Sapindales; family Rutaceae; genus Zanthoxylum; species Zanthoxylum bungeanum. The sequence goes on along the minus strand of SKCR01046853.1, from coordinate 27,921 downwards.
AAAAGGGAATCTTAGAGTCGCGATTTTGTGGAAAAATCGGGAGTGCTAGCACACCACGAAGTTATGCGAAGGAGATAAGGAAGTCCACCCATGAGCCGGGAGTCGTTTGACGAAGCTTGGAGCTCAAAAACCTTGATGATTGCCGAGCACACCATGGAGCAAAATCAGTCACTGTCGTGACCAACCAGTGAGCAGATTTTGAGTTTTGTTTCTTGCCGCGTCACTCAACCGATCGATGTGAGTATTCCACAACTTTGTTGATTTGTATTCGCACTTGTTTCATGCTTGTTTAATGATCTTGGGACCTTAGCAAACACCAACATCCTTGAGAATAGTCGTTAACTCTCCAAGAGTTATGTATTGCAATTTAGTACTTCTAAGATCTAAAAATAGATCTATGAAGATCCTTCAATTTCATTATCATACTTAAGGATCTAACCCTTAGTTCTGACAAAGAAATTAAGGAGTCTACTGCGACAAGCTTAATGGATTAAGCACTAAAGTTATCATCACATGAATCTTCCAAAGATTATGCTCTACTATTTACTTAACTCCGGGCTTAGGCCTAATATGTTATTTTATCAAATAAAGTAACTTTATTAGTTTCCAGGACCATCCTGAAACTTTATTCCCAATTTTGAAAATTAAACCATTTAAATACATTTTCCCTAGGATTATGTTTTAAATATCAACCTTTCAATTTTATCTTGATTTTAATAGTCCAACTATTTAATCAACGATTTCAGGTACTTTTAAATATAATGATTATTATAGTCCAACAATAATTTAATTAAATCAAATATATTGATTACTATAATCTAATTATATAACCAACTATAAATTAATTATTGAATAGAGTCCAACGGTTTATTCAAACAACAATTTAAATATTAGTCCAACTAACATTTAATTTATTTGACGAATGATATTTGTTTGAGTGCGTATGGCAAGTAATTAAACGAATATTGCAAATTCAATTCTTGCCTCCCACTATTTCGGCGAGCCTCTAACCCTCTGTCGAGTACTCGGGAAATCGTGTTTCCTAGTGGGCTAGGATCCCGTTAAATATCACACAATCTTGACTTTGGCCAACAAATTGTATGATAATTAACTAGGTAGATCTCTAAGATCGATTGGATCCAATCCAATTCCTAGATCCAGTAGGGGGACTCCAAGTCCGAAACATATATCTTATATATGGCAATATATCCAATATATTACCTAACCTTTTTCCTCCGAATCAACTAAGCCTTGGCTTTGGCACAACAAACTTAGTGATCCCAGTTAAGCACGACCCATTGACCATGGAAAGCTTCGTAATCAATGTCGATGGACAAGAAGTGGTCTTGACTTTGGCCAATAAACCACAACTTGGACAAGACACCAATATAGAACAAAGCTCTCGTGATTCAAACACATCCTCGACGGAAAAAGGCCTTGACTTTGGCCAACAAGCCAATGCCAGTCTCGGATCTTGAGTGAGAATCACTCAATGGAAGGAAAAACGCTTAATCTTTTGCGAGGGTTTTTCGAGTGCAAATTGGCAACCAATTTATTATCTTTGTTAAGGTCTCATCATCATACACCCTTAAACATGCGTTCTAAACACATAATAAAGCGCGTATAAATAAATAATAATGATATGCGGATGGATACTTTACACATTGATCCTAGATCAAATCTCTCCCTTTCTCTCTCCCGCTAGCACATGTATCACTTCTACCCGTTACACTACACTTCTAAAGAAACCTCATTTACATTGAGGGGAATAGGTGAGAAGAGAATACAAAGAATAAGGAGGTGATAAGGCTGGACACGCAGGTCCAATTAATAAATTCCAAATTTATTACAACAATTTTCTAAAATTGTCCCACCCATCTAATATCCATCCGATATACATTATTCATTCATTGCAACCATGTATTCCAAATCTCATGATCAACTGGTCGCTCAAGTCCGGGCTCAGGCCCGAGAGGTCTCTCTATAACATAGAGTAACTTCTCGGCTCCCAGGACTATCCTGAGATTCATCTCCCAATCTGGAAAATTTGCACCATTAAAGACATTTTCGCCCATGATTATGTCCCTAACGCTAATCTTTCCAGCCATCTTCATTGCTATAGTCCAACTATCCAATCAACGATTTTGGGTACACTCAAAATGTAATGGTTACTTTAGTCCAACTATATAACCAACTACAAGTGGAGTAGTGTTTGAGTACAGTCTAACTGTTAAAAGAAAACAATAAAATAATATTAGTCCAACTAATATATATAATGATGATAAATAAAATAGAGCACGCTTTATCAAGTATTAAACGAAAATACAAATTTAATACTAGCCTCCCACTATTTTTCGAGCCTTTAACCCTCCGTTGAGTACTCGAGAAACCTAGTTTCCTAGTGAGCTAGGATCCCATTAAATAATACACAACCTTGACTTTGGCCAACAAGCTGTATAAAATTTAACTAGGTAGATCTCTAAGATCAATTGGATCCCATCCAATTCCTAGATCCGGTAGGTGGACATACAAGTCCAAAACATATATCCAATATATTTCCTAACATGTTTCCTCTGAATCAACTAAGCCTTGGCTTTGGCTCAACAAGCTTAATGATTCTAGTTAAGCGTGACCCATTGACAGTGGGAAAACTTCGTAATCCACTTCGATGAACAAAAGTGACCTTGATTTTGGCCAACAAATCACAACTACCCAAGACATGTGATGTTAACAAAGCTTTCATGGTACAAACACATCCGCAATAGACAATGATCTTGACTTTGGCCAAAAAATCAAAGCCAATCTTGGATCTTGAGATAGAACCACTCAGTGGAAGGAAACACTTAATATTTGATGTGAGGGCGTTTTCGTAAATTGGCAACCAATTTATTATCTTTGATTAGGTCTCATCATATACCCTTAAACATGCATTCTAAAAGCATAATAAGGCGCGATAAATTTAATAATGATATGCGGATGGATATACACAAATTTGCTCCTAGAACAAATCTATTTTTCCTCTCTCCCGCTAGCACTTTACATTCTTCTAAAACCCAATTATATAACACTTTAAGAAACCTCATTTACATTGAGGGGAATTGGTGAGAAAAGAAATACAATGAGAATGAGAGGTGATAGGCTGGACACGCAGGTCCAATTTCAAATAAATACCATATTTACAACAATTTCCAAAATTACCCCCACCCATCTAATATCCATCTAATATACATTATTCAACAAATACATCCGAGTATTCACACATAGCATGTTGTCAATCAATCTAATCCAATTAATTAATCTTTAATTAATGATCATCCAATGTTCATACAACGATTTGATTTGCGCGAGTCCAACTCGTTTAAGAATAAATACTCAAAGTAAGTATTCTTGAATTATATCGAACTACAATATTAAATCCAATTTTAATTGTATTCAATACTAATTCAAGTTTAATTCCAAATTAAACAATTACACTTATTTTGTTGGACAATTATGACCCATACCGTCACTATTTGTAAAAGACATTGGTGGTTTTTGTACAAATTAACTATGTGACAATGAAATTACATTTTATCATTTTGTAATTTGATTACTTAAATATATAATGATAAAAGTCCTTATGATTAGTTCCGGATTATTAGTTATGAGACAATATCAATCCATAAAGGTTTAATCATTAAATATCCCTAGTCGTAGTATTATCGAGACTGGACATCGATAATGCGGAATAGACTAGTATTGCAATTTGTGCGTGTTATGGAAACGTAACGACATAGTTCTCATATATTTAAGTATCGGATGCTTATGCAAATGTGATAGGAGGTTGTGTTTACCGATGGTACGGAAACAGCTTCGCCCTGGATAAACCCCGCAGAATCCCATTGGTAGTATGACTATGTGTCTATGGGAATCTGCATCAGGGTATGTGTATTTGGTCTTAACCTGAGACTTGCATCGCTAGTACTTACGACAATCAATATGCTTTGGTTTTGGTCGTCCAGGACTTTAGCAGGTTCTATGTACGCCTCTTCTGGGTTTATTGAGAATCATAGTGTATTGGGTGTGATGTCAAGACGAAAGTATCACTTCAGTCATATGGAGATGATGATCACACAGCGATATAGAACTGGTACTCTAATTGGTTGCAACCATCGGGATATTATGACAAGGTCTTGATTATCCGATTAAAGAGACTAGTTGCTCGTGATCCGGTATATGTTTCGTATGGGGCAGACATTATTCCAGCCCCAGGCCTTGCATGTGACATCCGATACTAGATCGCAATACGCAATACTATGTATACTACGCCTGACATAGATTATATATTCCCTTAAGAATATTTCTGGAGAATTGGGTAGGCACGGTGCTTTGCTAGAAGCCAACCATGTCTCGTAAATCGGTAAGAATGTAGTACGAGGTACTCACGTATCCAGGGATATCATGGGTCGCTTCCCGATGATTCACCGATGACGTATGATTCAAACATAATTAATCTAGGATTAATTGCGGAGAGATTTTATCTATGATAAAATACTATTTGAATAGAGAGAGAACGATTAATTTGGAATTAATCAATAAAATAATTTATTTGATATATTAAACGAAATTAGATTTCGACGCGGAATTAAAATTGGATTTTAATTCGGGCTAATAAATTAATTTAGAATTAATTCGCGAGCGACATGAATAGTAATTTTGCTAGGCATAATTATTTAATTAAATTTGATTTAATTACGTCAAAACGGAAAATTTGTTAATTCGGAATTAACGAACCCGAGCCCGGAATGTGTTTGCGGGCCCACTCGGATTTTGAATTTAAGTGGCACAAGTCACATCGCGAGTCACATCTTTAGTCACTTTAAGTGATGGAAGTCTTGTCACCTTTTTGGTGATTGACATCTAGTCATTTTGAGTGATGGGAGTAGTTGAGAGACTTTAATGCAATTTTCCCTCCAATTTTAGTTAAGCTTTTTGGAAAACCATATACCAAGATAGTGTGAGACTTTTGACATAAGTTTTTGAATAACAAAAAGACTCTCTCCTCTCCCAAACTAATCCATTGAGCTTGGAATCTCATCACACAAAGCTTGGAGCTTGGATTTCATCCCCAATGAGGAGCTTGGCCGAAACTTCAAGGAGCAAAAATTTGTTATCAACACATCCAACAATCCGATCAAAGTGAGTATTATTCCGCAAATTCTTCTTTGAGTATTCACATGTTTCATTGCTTAAATGATCTTGGGACACCTTAGAAACCCAACAATGGTATCAGAGCCTATTTGAGCATGAAATATGATTAGGGTTTATATACTAAAATTTGGGTATTTTTGATTTGAGCATGTTTTAATCAAATTGTTTGTTTGAGTATGCTTGTATGTTAATAACTTGGAGTTATGCATGATCAATTTGAAGAAAAATTAATTGGATTAATTTTCCCAAATTTGCTAAGCTTGGCCAAATGTATATGCTCCCATAAAGTCATGGTATTTTTGTTTTTAAGACCATTGGATGTGTTTTAAAGACTTGGGAAATATTGATTTGAGATTCAATCGGATTGAAATCGGAATCAGATATAAAATCCATACAAATATCGTGAGCTTCCAAAGCATGGAATGAGATGATTTTTGTAACAATAATGTTGGACATGTATTGATTATGAATAAGCATGATTAATTGATTAAATTGATATTTTGGAAATATTAATTTAGATAATTAATTAATGTAATACACTTTAATTAATTAAATTATGAAATTTGGAATTTTAGAATTTGATTAATTGGGCTTACAATGTTGTATTTGGGCCTAATAGGCTTGGTTGGGCCAAGTTGGTTTAGGTCAATTGGATTGGATCCAATTTGGGTCTAAACCATTCCATTAAGTCCAAATAAGACAAATGAGCCTTTTATGTTTAATTGGGCCTAATGGGCCGAAATTGGTTTCTTGGCAAATAGGGTGATTCCTTAATTGGGCTTTGGTATTTGGGTTTGATCCATATTGACCAAAGTCCATACCTTAAGAAATTAATCGAAAGCCCATTGGACTTTAATTAAATGACATTGGATGTTAATTGGGCTTTGAGACCCATTTAGATTATATTTGGAATCTAAGTCGTAAAGGCTCATTAAAGTGTAATTATTAATTTGGAATTAAATATAGAATTAGTATTGAATACGAATTAAATTAGATTTAAATTGTAGTTCGATATAATTCAAGAATTCATACTTTGAGTACATATTCTTAAACGAGTTGGACTCGCGCAAATCAAATCGTTGTTTGAACATTGGATGATCACTTTATTCAAAGATTAATTAATTGGATTAGATTGATTGAATAACGTGCTTTGTGTGAATACATGGATGTGTGTGAATGAATAATGTATATCGGATGGATATTAGAAGGGAAAGGGTAATTTTGGAAATTGTTGTAAATTAGAATTTATTAAATTGGACCTGCGTGTCCAGCCTTATCTCTCGATTCTTTGTAATTCTCTTCTCACCTAATTCCCCTCAATGTTAATGAGGTTTCTTTAATTGTATTATGTAATTGGGTAGAAGTTAGAATAGTGCTAGCCGGGGAGAGGAAATGGAGTGATTTGTTCTAGGAACAATCTGTGAAATATCCATCTGCATATCATTATTAATTTATTTACCCCGCATTATTATGCTTTTAGAATGCATGCTTAAGGGTGTATGATGAGACCTAATCAAAGCTTAATAAATTGGTTGCCAATTTACGCAAAAAACCTTCAACAAATATTAAGGGTTTTCCTTCCATTGAGTGATTCTTACTCAAGATCCAAGATTGGCACTGGTTTGTTGGCCAAAGTCAAGACCTTTGTCCATCGCAGATGTGTTTGAATCATGAAGGCTTTGTTCCATATCATATGCATACATCTCACGACAATAGCAAGAAAATAACACCCAATTTGATTTCAATCCAATTAAATCAATATTCAATATTTATTTCATGCCTTTAACACATCAAAGTGTCTAATTTCAAAAAATCACCATGAGATATTCCTAGGGTAGTTTCTGTCATGTGAAGGATTTTGGGAAAAATTTGATCCAATCAATTTTTAACAATCCAATCATACATAACTCTAAGTTATCATCATCCAACATTAACCAAACACTCAATTTAGAAATTTCATGCTCCAAGCAAAATACCCAAATTAAAGTTTATAAACCCTAAAATCCAAATCAAGTTTAGTAAGGCTCTAGATACCATTTTTAGTGTCCTACACATGCCACAAGATCTCTAAACATGATTCAAGTGTGAATAAACAAGTAAAGTTGCGGAAAAAACTTACATTATTTATGTTGAGAAATTTCAAAAATTTCTTTGGATGATGAAGCTCCAAGCTTTTGATTGAGTTGTTAAACTTTTGGGTGAGTTTCCCTATCACCTTAATCAACTCTCCAAGTGCTAGCTTGACCAAATTTTGAAGCAAAAATTCAATGGAGAGAAGAAGCAACTCACAGCATTGAGAGGAAAGAGAGAAGTGAATTGGTTTCAAGTTTCCAAAATTTGGTAGTTGTCAAATTAAGTTGGTAGTTGAGTTTGTAAATGCTACATTTAATTTTTCCAACTACTCACATCAACTTTGTGATAATTGATGTAAGTGAAGTGGGTCCCACCACTTTAAATTCAAAATTTGAGTTGGCTTACACAACACACAACTAGACTTAGGCCCGGGTTCGTTTAATTCCGAATTAAACGAATTTGTTATCGTGACATAATTAAATCAATTTAATTAAATAATTATGCCTCGCAAAATTATTACAATTGTCGTTTACGAATTAATTCCAAATTTATTCGTTTGCCCGAATTAAAATCCAATTTTAATTTTATATTGAAATCCAATTTGACTAGAAACTTTATCTCTATATCTAAGTTTAACCCATTGCGGGTATAAATTTATATTCTAGAACACTAAGTGTTTTGTTTATAAAGATGATATTGAGATAAACACATTAAATGTGAATAACAGTATTTATATTTAGAATATAAATTAAATCTCATACATATAACATGACAAACAAATAGCTCAAACTGAAATAATCAGATGGGACTTATTGTGGCATTGTTGTCTGGGACACGTTAACAAGACTCGTATATCCACACTTTCAAAGAGTGGATACTAGGACGAATTTGATTATAATTCATATGATGTCTACGAATCTAGTTTATTAGGCAAAGTGCCTAAAGCACATTTTACTTGGGAAAAGTGCAAGTTCTACCGAGCTGTTTGCCCTCGTTCATAGTGACATATATGGACCCATGTCTAGCTAGGCTAGAAGTGGATATGAAATCGTAACCTTTACGGATGTAGCATCGCGCTATGGTTATGTGTTTCTTATGAAACTCAAATCGAAAACTTTTGATAAATTCAAAGAGTTTTGACACGAAGTAGACAGACAGACCGGCTAAAGTATTAAACCGTCACGGTTAGACCGTGGTGGAAAATACTTAAGCAATAAGTTTCTCGATTACCTGAAAGAGTATAGTATTCTTTCACAGTGGACTCCTCCCAGAACACCTCAATTAGTGATGTGTCCGAAAAGAGAAACCGAACTTTGTTGGACATGGTAAGGTTAATGATGAGTCGCTCTGAGCTACCATTTTCCTTCTAGGGATACGCATTAAACAGTGCAATACTTATTTTGAATAAGGTTCCATGAAAATCTGTTAGACAGACTTCATAAAACATATGAACAGGAAAGAAACTGGGTTTTCTCATTCCTGAAGATTTGGGAATGCTGGGCATACGTTTGGATGATACCAAACTAGAACCCAAATCGTATAAGTGCCTAATTTGTAGGTTGTCATAGGGAAACCAAAGTATAGTACTTATACAACTCATAAGAGAACAATGTAATTATTGCTCTCCATGCGGTTTTCCTAAGAGGAATTCCTATATGCAGTGGTAAGTGGGAGGAAAGTAAAACTCAATGAAAATCACAGTAATACTGTTCCAGGCACCGATTCCTTAACGGAACACAAACAGTTCATCAGGGATGAAACTGTACCATAATCTTCGAATACACAATAACCGCGTAAGTCGGAGAGAGTCGGAAAAAAACCTGGGAGGTATGGGTTTCTGATCTCACCCCATAAAGATGTCAATCTTATTGAGGAAGACGAACCGACTACGTATGAGGAAACGATATAAGGTATCAACTCCTTTTATGGCAAAGTGTCATAAAGTCCAAAATGGATGGAACATGTATATCAACCAAGTTTGGATACTAGTTGATGTACCAGAAGGCATTGTGCATATTGGTACTATATGAGTCTTCTAGGAAGACATACATGGAAGACAATATATAAATGTACATAACTAGGTTTATACAGAAAGGGTATCGTCAACGACATAGTGTCAACTACGACGAAACTTTTTCACTTGTTGCCATAATTAAATCCATTTGGATAATGTTTGCGAATGCTGCATATTTCATTTATGAAATAAGACAGCTAGACGTCAAAATCGTTTTCCTTAAACGGAAACCTTTTGGATGGTGTTTACAACAACCTGACGGTTTTGTCGTACCATAACAAGCAAACAAGGTTTGCAAGTTAATTCAATCCATTTACGAAATGAAGCAAGCATTGCGTTCTTGGAACTAACATTTTGATGTAATCATAATCGTACATGATTTAATTCAAAACAAAGATGATTCTTGTGTATATAAGAAGGTTAGTGGGAGCGCACTGACAATGATTGTCCTATATAATGATGACATATCATTTCTTGGAAATGACATTCCCATAATACAATCAGTGAAAGCTTAGTGTGGGACAAAGAAACTGGACGATGCATGCTGTTCTAGGCTCGCTGCCTAGTCGGGAGTACGGAGTAGCCACGGGGGACTAAACCGGAGAATAATGAAGTCACCACCCGGTGTGAACAGGGAAAATGAGATTTAAGGCCGCACTCACCCCTCGCAAGGGAAGACCTCAAACCGTTGGGTTCAGAATGGTCATTTCTTATGTCACTTGTAATGAAAGGATTTGTGTAATAATTTAATCAAGCTTAAGTAACACTTATTTCCAAGAGTATCATGCTTCTAAATCCACATGCATGAAAGTAATCATCATAACAGAAATCGTGCAATAGCACACGGCAATCTCATGGACATACTTCGATCATATAATGCGGAAAACAAAGAACAACATAGACATAATACAAATTTGAAACGCAAAATAAATGACTAATCATGCTTGAAAATGAACAACCGAATAGGCTAAATCATACTTGAATACCATCTTATGAACACATCAAACAGATAAACGCAAGGATACAAATAATGTGATTGATTACATGATATAATAGAAATCACCTAAGAAACAATTATGCATGACACATGATGAAAAGGACCCAGTTAAGTGTATTCGCGTTCGTGTAGCGTTCATAAACACGTTCGAACGGTAAACAGAAGGTTCGCGTTCGTATAGCATTTGAGAACGCGATCGAATGGGACCGGACCTGATGATACAAATGCATGCGCGTTTGAGTAGCGTTCATAAGCGCGTTCGAACGGTAAACAGAAGGTTCGCGTTCGTATAGCGTTTGATAACGCGTTCGAACGGGACCAGATAGAAAACATTCGTTCGTACGGCGTTCTGAAACGCATTCGAACGGGGTTACAGCAGTGACCTCTAAAATGCAGTAAACACACATGACACATACATGAACGGATGAATAGATGACGTCTAATAAATAATAACAGGCTAAAAGCGCGGCAAAGCCTCGTGGTAAAAGATTTTAACCTCTCAAAATAGAGGACCTTTAATCGAACTTACTAAGCCCATGCGCAATCAACACAATACATATATAAAAAGTAAAGACAATGATATTGGACTTCGTATACCCGATTGAACACATCTTACATTCAACCGAATATACATCAACCGGCACGGTAAAGCATCGTGGTAAAGGGTTGTAACCCCTCAAAATATGGGACCTTTAATTCGACTTACTAAGCCCATGCGCTCGGTCGCATCATGCATATAAAAATAAAGACAACAATATCAAACTTAGTATGCCTGATTGAACATATCTTACATTCAACCGAACACACATCAACCGGCGCGGCAAAGCATCGTGGTAAAGGGTTTTAACCCCTCCAAATAGGGGACCTTTAATCCGACTTACTAAGCTCATGCGCTCGGTCGCATCATGCACAAATAAGTAACATGCGGAATTTAAATGACGAAAAATAAATAAATCAAAGCAACATAAAACAAAAGAATGTGCCGTTTACTCAAGCGGTACGTGGAGTTGTATCCCGAGTACAGATCATACTACCATCCATTCGGAATCGGCTATGAAATTTATGTCCTGCTTTCCATCCGATATACCGCGAGAGTTGACACATCTTTCAATTTATTCCAAGGCCACAACATACAATATTTCATAATCCATGCATATTTATCTACTCAAGGGCCACAACATGCATTTTAACATAACAATCATGCGAACAATACTCAATGAATAATAAAATAAAACAGAAAACGAATGTGAAAAATACCCTCAGGTCTAACCTTTTTTGCCGACTTTCGGACTTGCGTTTCACGGAGATCGGATGGGTAAAGCTCCTCAACTTCTCCGGTTCACTGGTTTAGCGTCTTAGCTAACTGTTTTGCTGTTTTGCTTGCTATTTGGCCTCCGTTTTACTGCTGTTTCCTCTGTATTTTCTGTTTACTGTTTCAGGTCTTCAAAGCTACTATTTTTTGTGTTTTATAGGGGTTTTAGGTGCAGTTTTTTGTGGTTATCTTAAGGATTAAAAGTTCAGTTTTTTGTTACTGGTTTAGGTGATATAGGGGGTGTTTTAAGGTGTTTTTGCTGCTGTTTGGGCGTGTAAAACAGTGCAGTTTTTTGTGTGAATTTCGGTGATGCAGCTGCTGTTTTTGGGGTAATTTTCGATGATGTTTGGGGGGTGTATGGGGATGGTTTTCAGTGGTGATTAGGGGCTGTTTTGATGGTTGTAGGGGCTGTAATATTTTCGGAAATGGAGGGGTTGAGGAGGGTGATGTTTTCGGCTATGGAGGGAGGAGATGGAGAGAAATGTTTGCTATTTTTTTCTTGTGATTTGCGTGTAATGTCAAGGGTTTCTTTTTGTGATTTGCGTGTGAGTTGTGTATTGTGAAGGGGTTTCTTGGTTTGGGCGTGAAATGTCAATTGTGTGAAGGGGTTTCTTGGTTTGGGCGTGAAATGTCAATTGTGTCAAGGGAGTGCATGTCCTGGTTTTGGGTTGTTTATATAGAGAAGGGCTAGGGCTTCTCCTTGTCTCACAAGGAAAAGATTGGATTTGGTGTCAAACAAGGAAAGGATTTGATTGATTGGGGGGACAAATTTGGTTTAGATTAGGAAGTCAATATCTTTAAATTTTTTATGAGTGATTTAATTAGGCATGACATCTTGTTAATTTAGTATATGATTTTGTTTAGTTAGGAAGTTAATATATTTGATTTATCTAAATTAGGCATGCAATTTCTTTAATTTGTGTAAGTATTTTTATTATTTTGGTAGGTGATTATTTAGATTTTATTTGTTTTATTTAATTGGTAAATGGTTTAATTATTTTATTTAATTCAATGTTTAATTTAATTAATATTTGATTTAATTTGGGTGTAATTTAAGGGCCTTAGGCGTGTGGGCCTAGCAGCAAAACCAGAAATACCGACACCGATTCGAACGCCTCTTAGAACGCTGCACGAATGCCCGCAATCTGTTTGACGTTCGAACGTGGTAACGAACGCAGCACGAATGAAAACAGTGAACTTGTGAAATGAACTTGATGACATACTTATTCTGAATTTCCCCTTCCGACATCCGTTTCCCGCAATATCCTTAACTTAAAAAGGTAGTGCCTCCAACTGAGACTCATCATTGGGTTTTATATGCAAAAATGCAGTACCTACAGTCGCCCCCACTTTGATGGGACTTGTGTAACGTGTAACAGTGACAATCCTATCAAAGTTATGCAATGCATTTTCACTTACCTGGCTCGCCAGATGCCACTTGACTTGCCATGTGTTGCGTGGAGTTGATGTTGTGTCGCACCTGGCATGCTAAACCTCATACCCGAGGTGTCGTAGTTGTGTCTCCGTACCTAGAGTGTCGCAGTGGTGTCTCCATACCCGGAGTGCCGTACTTGGCATGCTAAACCTCATACCCAAGGCGTCGCTGTAATATCTCCATACCCGGAGTGTCGTACCTGGTAAAACTGATCTGATATCTCTATATCCAGAGTGTCGTACCTGGCAGAACTGATACTGAACCAATGTGGGCCTCGCCCCTAGAATGCCATATCCGACAGAACTAATACTGAACCAATGTGGGCCTCGCCCCCAGAATGCCATACCCGGCAAGCCTATTATTGATGCTGATGATAATGTGGGCCTCGCCCCCAGAGTGCCATACCCGAAAAACTGATGCTGATAATAATGTGGGCCTTGCTCTATGATTCATTCCTGGATTCATTCCAAAACTCTGACAGCGTGGGCCTCGGCCCTAGGATTCATTCTCGGATTCTTTCCAAATTCTGACAACGTGGGCCTCGACCCTAAGATTCATTCCCGATGCTGCTGACAATGTGGGCCTCGACCTTGGGATTCATTCCCGGATTCTACTGATGTGGGCCTCGACCCTGGGATTCATTCCCGGATTCATTCCAAAACTCTGTTGATGTGGGCCTCGACCCCGAAACTCATCTCCAAACTGAAACTGATATGGGCCTCACCCTGGGACTCATCCCCAAAAACTGATACTGATGTAGATATGGGCCTCGCCCCTAACCGATACTGATATGGGCCTCGCCCGCAGACTGATACAAATGTGGGCCTCGCCCACGGACTGATACTGATATGGGTCTCGCCCCCAGACTGATACTGATATGGGCCTCAACCCCATGATTCATTCTTGAAGACTGCTGACACTGTACTGTTGCCGCTTCTGGTTGGCTTGCATTTGACGCTTTCTATTTTTCTTCTTTGAAACCTTTGAATACAAAACAAAACAAACACAAAAAGGAATGCAAAATACGTTACGTGTATGCATGAATGAGTTTCATATCCCGTTGGGTTAGGTCGTCCACCAATTACCTTGGTGACTGCTCGGTTTTCTATTCCTCTAGCAAAGTACTGCTTCAATCTATCCACATTGATCGGCTCGGTGAACTCATTTCCTTCCAAGTCCGATAGCCTCACTGCCCCATTTCCCATTACTGAACGGTTATTATGTCGTTTCTTCTTGCTTCTTTTGGGAATCCCCCGTATTCTGAGTGTCGATGAATATCATGGTATCAGGGATGAATGCTTCTGTCAAACATACTCATGTCATGCAGGTTGAAAGGAAATGACTCAGACAAGTAGGCGAAATGGATGTCTTTATTATTATTCAGGAAAAGGTTCAAACAAGTAGACGAAGTTGATGTCTTTTTTAAAAATGCAGAAAATAAACAGAAAGAGCAGTTTCATTGCCTTCTTCCTCAGCCTACGGTTCTTTACTACTGTTATCATTTATCTCAATGCAAGAAGCCTTGTGATTGAGAGTTTGGAGGACAAAGGTTTCGGGTAGGCCGGAGTTGATCATGTAAGTCGGTGGGGGAACATAGTGATAATCTGGCAGAGGGTTAGTGTGTGTGCTAGGCTGTTCTTTTTCAGGATCGGGTATTTTATGGGCATCATGAGGTCCTGAATTTCATACCGGAGGCGGGAATAGCTGTCAGTATCATGGTCGTGTTGCTGGTGGAAGTGACAGTAGCGGTCTATTTTTAGATGTGGTGGTGGGGATTTGGAAGTGGTTTAGGCTCCAAAGGTTTTAAGAATCCTTGCCTTGTCAACTTCTCAAGTACCTTGGAAAAAGGTCTTCCCAAGTTGGAGAAACGCCGGTTCTTGATGGCAGCAAACTCGGCAGCAGCGGGTTTGGTCTCAGAATGCCCCCCAAAATCCTCATATTCTGGCCATAGAACTTCCGGTTCTCGGCTTCCTCTTCTTCAATGTCCATGACAGTTTCCCTCAGCTGTCGGAAATCCGCAATCATTGAAGTCATCCTCCTCAACTTGCCAAAGATCGAGGGCTTAGTGCCCTTGATGATCATTTTAATCTGGTCATTCTCAGAGGGCCGAGTCTGCATCTTCAGAAGCTAGCTTCTCCAGCGGTCTACATACTCCTTGAAGCTTTCTTCTGGCTTCTGCTTAGTGTTCTCCAAATCACGGAGTGACAAGTCAATCTCTAAGTCTGTAACATACTGCTTCAGAAAAGCATCAGCTAGTTCCCTCCAATCTTCCTTAACCTTCTTCTCAAGGCTATGATACCAAACCACATGTGCCCCCTCGAGTGACATCCCAAACATATTTTTGACTTGGTGCTGTGATAGGCCCACTGAACTCATGACCGAGACATATTGTTGCAGATGGACTCTCGGGTCTCCATTCCCATTAAACTTGTCCATGTCGGGCATTTTAAACTGAGCTGGCAGCTGTTCTCCGAAGGTCATTGCCTCATAATCTAACAACTCTTCATGTTTACCCCCTATTTTACGGGTAACTGTTTCAACTTGATCCCGAAGCTTCTGAAATTCTGCCTGAGACCAAATCACTCTGCTTGTTGCATACTCTGCCGTGTCATCATCAAAAGTGGGGATATCATCCCCCAACCCATTCGGAGGCTCTTCGCGCCCCACATTCTCAGAATTTCCCCCAGCACGGGGCACATCCATATTTTCCATGGCAGTAGTCAAGGCTTGCAACTGTTCCGTAATTTTTGCGAAACCGTTTTCCAACTGATCTATTCAGGATACCTCGTTATCGGATGTACTCATATCTGTTATTGGCCTCTTGGTGAGTCTTCCCTAACCCAACGAGAATCTATGATGGCTTTCAGAACACAAGGGTTAGCATGATACATGTATGCATGAGGTGCATGAGATGCGTGCGATATAGGAAATATATCAACTCATTAAAATTTTCACACAAATCGGCTCATCATCATTTTAGAAGCTTTTGGGCTAACTGTCATATGAGTGAACTCGTCCAGTTTAAATGGCCCAACAAGTTCACATCTCATTGTTGGACAAAATGACCCATAGCGTCACTATTTGCACAGATCATTGTGTTGTTGTAGCAAATTAACTATGTGACAAGGAAATTGCACTCTCGTCATTTGTGATTAGATCACCATAGATATATAAATGAAGAGAGGTCCCTATGATTAGTTCCTGGATTGAGAATGAAATGAGACAGTATCAATCCCCGAAGGATTAATCATTAAATATCCCTAGCCGGAGTATTATCGAGACTGGACAGCGGAATAGGCTAGTATTGCACTTGTGTGCGTTGTGAGGGCACAACGGCATAGTTCTCATATATATAAGTATTGGATACTTATGCAAGTGCGATAGGAGGTTGTGTTTCACCGATGGTACGGGAAACAGCTTCGCTCTGGATAGACCCCTCGGAATCCCATTGGTATTATGACTATGTGTCTATGGGAGGCCGAAATCAGGGTAGGTGTGTATGGTCTTAACCTGAGACTTACATCGCTAATACTTGCGACAATCAGTAGACTTTGGTCTTGGTGGTACAGGGCTTTAACCGGTTCTGCGTACATCACTTCTGGGTTTATCAGAGAGTAGTAGTGTATTGGGTGTGATGTCAAGACGGAAGTATCACTTCAGTCATAGTGGAGATGATGTCACGCAGGATACGGTATTAGTGCTCTTAAGTGTTGCGCAACCATCGGGATATTATGACTAGGTCATGCATATCCGATTATAGAGACTATGTTACCAGACATCCGACATGTGCTTCGGACGGGGCAGACACTTATCCAGCCCCAGCCCTAGCACGTGACTATCCGATACTGGGCCGATATGCACAATACAATTTGTATACTACGCCTGATACAGATCTATATATTCCTATAAGAATATTTCTGGAGAATTGGGTAGGCATGGCGCTTTGCTAGAAGCCAACCTTGTCTTGTAAATCGGTATAAACGTAGTACGCGATACTTACGTGTTCGGATAGTCCGACGACCTTATTTACTGCCAACATATCCGGAGATCTCATGGGTTGATTCCTGAAGATTCACCGATGACGTATGACTCGTACTTTAATTAATCTGGGATTAATTCGATGAGAGAGAAAATTAATCTGGGATTAATTACGGAGATATTTTATCTCGGATAAAATATCGTTAAAGAGAGAGAACGATTAATTTGGAATTAATCGATAAATTAATATATTCGATATATTATAACGAAATTAGATTTCGACGCGGAATTGAAATTAGATTTTAATTCGGGCGAACGAATTAATTTAGAATTAATTCGTTAGCGACGTGAATAGTGAATTCGCTAGGCGTAATCATTTAATTACGACGCAACGGAAAATTCGTTAATTTGGAATTAGCGAACCCGAGCCCGGGATTGTTTGCGAGCGCATTCGCATTTCGAATTCGAGTGCGGCACGCAAGTCAAATCAAGCGTCAAATCGCAAATCACATCAAGCGTCAAATCACATGTCACTTTGAGTGATGTGACATTTGAGTGATTGATGTGAGTTGATTTGTGTTGATTGACAAGCATTTAATGCTTTGCTTTTGGAAAAAGATTTTGGTATATATGTTTTATTTATTTTTGGAAAATAAATCAATAAAACCTATTACTTTTTCTTTTCCCTCCTCTCTCTCCTCTGTACACGTTTTTGCAATTTTGGAGCCAAAAACTTCATCTTCTTCTCTCTCGGTCTTGGACCGATTTCTTCATCTCTTTCTCTGGTTTGACCGAAAGAAATTGGAGAAGCAATGATCTTGTTACAAGATCTATGTTCTAGCACACTCTTGGAGGCATCCTAAGGTGATAGGGAAGTGAGTTCGTGAGCTTGGAAGCTTGAAGCTTGGAGCTTCAATGGTGTCCATCAATGGCCGAACCTTGGAGAAGCCGAACCAGTCACCACCGTGCAGCCCCTACCACGCGCAGTTCACTGCCGAGCAAGGGAGAGCAGTTCGTGGTCCATCTTCGTTGCATCTCTACCGATCTATGTGAGTTTTTCCGCACCTCATTTGGTTGTATTCAACTCATTTTTATGCTTATAAATGATCCTTGGGACTTGATTGAAACTCAACAATGGTATCAGAGCCATTTGTGCATAAAACAATTTAGGGTTCTTAGCAAAATTTGGGGCTTTTTGATTTAAGCATGATTTTGACAAATGTTTGTTTAAGAATGCTTGTATATGAATAACTTAGAGTTATATGTAATCAATTTGAAGAAAAATTAATTGGATTGATTTTCCCCAATTTGCTTATTGTTGGCCAAAACTTTAATTTGGGTAAACTTGATTTTGAGCATGTTTAATGAAATTGGATGATTTAGAATGCTTAAAGTATGTTTAATTGAGGATTGATTGGATCAATTTGTTGAAAAAGTGTTTGGAACAATTTTCCCCAAATTGCTAATGTTGGCCGAATTTAGTAAGTGCCCTAATGTCTTGGATTTTTTTATTTTTGTTCATTGGATGACTTGGAAATCATTTGGGAATGTTGAATTTATGTTTAATTTGGTTCAATTGGATTGAATTTGATTTGGGAATAATTTCCCTCTTTGGCCGAGACACTTGAAGCATGAAATTGGGTTTGATTTTGATCAAATTATGTTGGATATGATTAATTGGACAAATTTGATGTTTTGGAAACTTTGATTTGGGTAATTAATAATGTTATACACTTTAGGTAATTTAATTGGGAAATTTGGAATTTTTGGAATTAAATTATTGGGCCTTAAAATTGGATTTGGGCTTTTAAAGTTGTTATTGGGTTTATTGGACTTTGTTGTACAAAGTTGGTTTAGGCCAAAATTGGTTGGATCCAATTAGGCCCAAAACCGCTTCCAAAAGGCCCAAATGCGACTAATGAACCTTTAAAGTTTAATTGGGCCTAATGGGCCAAGATTAATTTATAGGCTTATGGGGTAACTCCCGGATTGGACTTTGGTTGCGGGTTTGACCCGAGTTGACCAAAAGACCACGCCTTAAGAAATTAATTAAAAGCCCATTAGACTTTAATTAAATTAATATTGGATATTAATCGGGCTTTGAGACCCGTAGCGATTAAATTTGGAATTTAAGTCGAAAAGGGTTTATTATTAAAGTGTGTTATTTAATTTGGAATTAAATAGTGAATTAGAATTAAATACAAATTGAATTGGATCTAATTGTGTAGTTTAATTTAATTCGGGAATTCGTACTTTAAGTACTTGTTCGCAATACGAGTTTGACTCGAACAAAATCAAATCTTTGTTTGAACATTGGATGATCACTAATTATCAGATTAATTAATTTGATTGATTGATTGATAACATGCTTGTATGAATACATGGTTGTGATGTTTGAATAATGTATATCGGATGGATATTAGCCGGGTGGGGCGATTTTGGAAATTGTTGTAATAAATTTGATTTATTAATTGGACCTGCGAGTTCAGCCTTATCTCCTATTTCTTTGTATTCTCTTCTCACCTATTCCCCTCAATGTAAATGAGGTTTCTTTAGAAGTATAGTGTAACGGGTAGAAGAAATATTTGTGCTAGCGGGAGAGAGAAAGTGAAAGATTTGATCTAGGATCAATGTGTAAAATATCCATCCGCATATCATTATTTTTATCATATGAGCTTTATTATGTGTTTAGAATGCATGTTTAAGGGTGTATGATGATGAGACCTTAACAAAGATAATTAAAATTGGTAGCCAATTTGCACACGAAAAACCCTCATCAAATATCATGCGTTTTTCCTTCCATTGAGTGATTCTTGCTCAAGATCCTAGATTGGCATGGGTTGTTGGCCAAAGTCAAGCCCTTATCCGTCGAAGATGTGTTTGAATCACGAGGCTTTGTTCCATATTGGTGTCTTGTCCAAGTTGTGGTTTGTTGGCCAAAGTCAAGACCACTTCTTGTCCAACGACATTGATTACGAAGCTTCCATGGTCAATGGGTCCACGCTTGACTGGGATCACTAGGTTTGTTGTGCCAAAGCCAAGGCCTAGTTGATTCAGAGGAAATAGGTTAGGGTATATATTGGATATATAGGCATATTTATGATATATGTTTAGGACTTGGATGTCCACCTACTGGATCTAGGAATTGGATTGGATCCAATTGATCTTAGAGATCTACCTAGTTTATTATCATACAATTTGTTGGCCAAAGTCAAGATTGTGTGATATTTAACGGGATCCTAGCCCACTAGGAAACACGGTTTCCCGAGTACTCGACAGAGGGTTAGAGGCTCGCCGAAAAAATAGTGGGAGGCAAGAATTGAATTTGCAATATTCGTTCAATTACTCGCCATACGCGCTCATTCAAATTATTTCGTCGTAATATTAAATGTTAGTTGGACTAATATTTAAATTGTTGTTTTAATAAACAGTTGGACTGTATTATATTTGATTATATATAATTGGATTATATTAATCAATATATTTGAATTAATTAATTTCAGTTTACAGTTGATTTTATAATTGGATTATAGTAATCAATGTAATTGAGGTTAATTAATTTAGATTATATTTGATTATATAGTTGGACTATTATAATCATTATAATAAATAGTACCACAAATCGTTGATTAAATAGTTGGACTATTAGAATCAAGATATAAATGAAAGATTAATGTTTAAGACATAATCCTGGGTGAAAATGTATTTAAACGACTTTAATTTTCAAATTGGGAATAAATAATAGGTTACTTTATTTGATAAAATAACTTATTATACCTTAAGCCCAAAATTAAGCAAAATAAGTAGAGCATAAAATCTTTGGAAGATTTATGTGATGATGACTTTAATGCTTAATTTAATATATTTGTCATAAATCTAATTTTAGATTTAAGAAGTATTAAAATTGCAATTTATAATTCTTGGAGAATTAATTGACTATTCTAGAGGAGATAAAGTCAAAGTTTGCAATTGGGCATGTAGCACGAGGTGCACATCGTTTCGATATTCTAAAAACCCAAGGCTTGGCCGATTCTCTATCCCCAGTGGAGTCGCCAGACTGTGGGACACAGAAACTGGACGACGCATGCTGTTCTAGGCTCGCGGCCTAGTCGGGAGTACAGAGTAGCCACGGGGTACTAAACCGGAGAATAATGGAGTCGCCACTCGGTGTGAACTGGGAAAATGAGATTTAAGGCCGCACTCACCCCTCGCAAGGGAAGACCTCAAACCGTTGGGTTCGAAATGGTCCCTTACTTATGTGACTTGTAATGAAAGGATTTGTGTAATAATTTAATAAAGCTTAAGTAACACTTATTTCCAAGAGTATCATGCTTCTAAATCCACATGCATGAAAGTAATCATCATAACGGAAATCGTACAATAGCACACGGCAATCTCATGGACATACTTCGATCATATAATGCGGAAAACAAAGAACAACCTAGACATAATACAAATTCGAAACGCAAAATAAATGACTAATCATGCTTGAAATGAACAACCGAATAGGCTAAATCATGCTTGAATACCATCTTATGAACACATCAAACAGATAAACGCAAGGATACAAATAATGTGATTGATTACATTATATAATAGAAATCACCTAAGAAACAATTATGCATGACACGTGATGAAAAGGACCCAGTTCAGTGTATTCGTGTTCGTGTAGCGTTCGTAAACACGTTCGAACGGTAAACAGAAGGTTCGCGTTCGTATAGCGTTTGAGAACGCGTTCGAACAGGACCGGACCCGATGAAACAAATGCATGCGCGTTCGAGTAGCGTTCGTAAGCGCGTTCGAACGGTAAACATAAGGTTCGCGTTCGTATAACGTCTGATAATGAGTTCGAACGGGACCAGACAGAAAACATATGTTCGTGCGGCGTTCTGAAACGCATTCGAACGGGGTTACAGCAGTGACCTCCAAAATGCAGTAAACAACATGACACATACATGAACTGATGAATAGATGACGTCTAATAAATAATAACGGGCTAAAAGCGCGGCAAAGCCTCGTGGTAAAGGATTTTAACCTCTCAAAATAGAGGACCTTTAATCGCACTTACTAAGCCCATGCGCAATCAACACAATACATATATAAAAAGTAAAGACAATGATATCGGACTTCGTATACCCGATTGAACACATCTTACATTCAACCGAATATACATCAATCGGCGCGGCAAAGCATCGTGGTAAAGGGTTTTAACCCCTCAAAATAGGGGACCTTTAATCCAACTTACTAAGCCCATGCGCTCGGTCGCATCATGCATATAAAAATAAAGACAACAATATCAAACTTAGTATGCCCGATTGAACATATCTTACATTCAACCGAACACACATCAACCGGCGCGGCAAAGCATCGTGGTAAAGGGTTTTAACCCCTCCAAATAGGGGACCTTTAATCCGACTTACTAAGCCCATGCGCTCGGTCGCATCATGCATAAACAAGTAACATACGGAATTTAAATGACGAAAAATAAATAAATCAAAGCAACATAAAACAAAAGAATATGTCGTTTACTCAAGCGGTACGTGGAGTTGTATCCCGAGTACAGATCATACTACCGTCCATTCGGAATCGGCTATGAAATTTATTTCCGGGTTTCCATCTGATATACCGCGAGAGTTGACACATCTTTCAATTTATTCCAAAGCCACAACATACAATATTTCATCATCCATGCATATTTATCTTCTCAAGGGCCACAACATGCATTTTAACATAACAATCATGCGAACAATACTCAATGAATAATAAAATAAAACAGAAAACGAATGTGAAAAATACCCTCAGGTCTAACCTTTTTTGCCGACTTTCGGACTTGCGTTTCACGGAGATCGGAAGGGTAAAGCTCCTCAACTTCTCTGGTTCACTGGTTTAGCGTCTTAGCTCACTGTTTTGCTGTTTTGCTTGCTGTTTTGCTTGTTGTTTGGCCTCCATTTTGCTGTTGTTTCCTCTGTATTTTCTGCTTACTATTTCAGGTCTTCAAAGCTACTATTTTTTGTGTTTTTTAGGGGTTTTAGGTGCAGTTTTTTGTGGTTATCTTAAGGATTAAAAGTGCAATTTTTTGTTACTGGTTTAGGTGATATAGGGGGTGTTTTAAGGTGTTTTTGCTGCTGTTTGGGCGTGTAAAACAATGCAGTTTTTGGTGTGAATTTCGGTGATGCAACTGCTGTTTTGGGGTAATTTTCGATGATGTTTGGGGGGTGTATGGGGATGGTTTTCAGTGGTGATTAGGGGATGTTTTGATGGTTGTAGGGGCTGTAATATTTTCGGCAATGGAGGGGTTGAGGAGGGTGATGTTTTCGGCTATGGAGGGAGGAGATTGAGAGAAATGTTTGCTATTTTTTTCTTGTGATTTGCGTGTAATGTCAAGGGTTTCTTTTTGTGATTTGCGTGTGAGTTGTGTATTATGAAGGGGTTTCTTGGTTTGGGCGTGAAATGTCAATTGTGTGAAGGGGTTTCTTGGTTTGGCGTGAAATGTCAATTGTGTCAAAGGAGTGCATGTCCTGGTTTTGGGTTGTTTATATAAAGAAGGGCTAGGTGTAGAACACAGAAATTGGACGACGCTGTTCCGGGCTCGCGGCCCGGTCAGGAATTCGAAATAACATGGAGTCGCCACCCGGTGTGAACCGGGACAAAGATTTAAGGCCGCACTCACCCCTCGCAAGGGAAGACCTCAAACCGTTGGGTTCAGAATGGTCCCTTACTTATGTCATTTGTAATAAATGGATTTGTGCAATATTAACCAAGTCTACACAACATGCTTAAGAACAACCTATTAACCATGCATAAAACAACATCATACTAAACAACCTAATCATGCATAAAAAAATAAATATCATACTAAACGACTACATCATGCTTAGAAACAACCAACTAATCATGCATTAAACATCATACTAAACAACCTAATCATGCATAGGAAAATAAATATCATACTAGACAATTAAATCATGCTCAAGCACAACCAACTAGTCATGCATAAAACTATAACATATTAAACATCATAATCATGCATAAAGCAATAATAAATTAACTTAAACGACTACATCATGCTTAGAAAATAAATAACGGAAATAAGATAAAAGGGTGCCCTCAGGTCTTACCTTTTAAGTCGCTTTCCGGGAGTGCGTTCCACGGTGCCGGAAGGGATATCGTTTTTCTGTTTTCACTGGTCCGCTGTTTCTACTGTTTTCACGGGTTCACTGTTTCTGCTGTTTTTTTCGTCTTCAACGGATCCGCTGTTTCTGCCGTTTTTGCCCGCGGTTAGAGTTTGCTGTTTTCGGCCATTTTCTCACAGTTTCGACTTGCCGTTTTCACCGTTTCACTCGTTATTTTCACTCATGATTTTTCTGCACTTTTCAGTTATTTTCACTCGCTATTCTCTCTGTTTTCAATTCAAATTTTCTTTCTCTCTCTCTTGGATAATTTGGGCTCGGTTTTGGATGGTTTCTTACGTGGGTTTGGAGGGCAGGTTTCACGGTTTGTGTGGAGGTTTAAGGCAGTGAGTTGGACTGTTTGGGGGCAGTGTCAGGGATGGTTTCACGACAGTTTGGTGCGTGCGGGGTGGCTTCTTATTTACTCGTGAGGTTAGGGGCAGTTTGTGAGTGAAGGGGGCTGTTGATGAGCAATCTATGCGTGTATGGGGCTGCAGGCAGTGAGTTGCTTTTAGTGAAGTTAGAAGGGGCTGTTAGCGTGCATGAAAGTGTGAAGGGTTGGTGTTACGTGAAGTCAGTTTGTGAAGGGTTTAGTGCATGGTTTGTTCTCTGCAGTGAAAGTGGCGTGTGGCTAGGGTTCTCGGTAGTGAAGGGCTTGGTGCAGTGGGGCTGCTGTGAAGGGGTTTCTTCTTTGCGTGGAGTGGCTGTGAGAGATTTGTTTATTTGAATGTGAGGGAATGGTTCTGAAGTGGCTAGGGTTTCATGGCAGTGGCTGGTTTGTTCAAAGTGAGGGCTGTGATGGAGGCAAATGGCGTGAAAGAGGGCTGCTGTCAGTTACGTGAGATGAGGGGCTGTGTGGGTTGCGAGTGGACTGGTGAGGTGTGAGGCTGATACGTTGATGCTTGCTAGGGACGTGAGGTCAGGGGGAAGCAGGTTAGTGGCGTCGTTGTGAGGCAAGGGGGGTAATTTGAAAGCGTGAGGCAGTAGGCGTGGCTGATCGTGTGTGTTGAAGGCAATGAAGGGTGAGGGGCTGAAAGCTATGTGTGAGGGTGATTAGGGTTTGTTCCAGCGTGAGTGTAGGGGCAGCTGTGAGAGGTTTCAGTGTGAGTGTATGGACTAGTTCCAGGAGGTGAGATGAGGGGCTGTGCGTGTTTGGTAGCTAGGTTTTGGGCAGTGGATGAGGGAGAGAGGCCGAGTGTATGATGTTGGTGAAATGAGGGGGGAGTCCAGCCGAGTGAGAGAGAGGCTAAGGGTTTATATGGTTCTTTGAGAGAATGGTCACTGCATGGTGGGAGTATGGGTTATGGCATGGAGGGTGGTTAGCATGAATAGGGTATGGGTGTTGCAGGGGAATAATGGTTGATTGTGGATGGGTGAGAGATGGGTTGTGATGGGCGTGAGGCATGGGTGAGGTTAGATTGTGATTTGTGATTTGTTTATTATTTGTGTGTTAGTGGGTTTTGTTGATGTTTGTTTGTTTATTATTTGTTTGGTGTTGGTGTTGTTTATTATTTTATTGTTTGATGAATTAGTGGGTTTTGTTGTTGTTGATTTGTTTATTTTATTGTTTATTTGGTTTAGGTTCGTGTGTGTATGTTACACGTAAAGGGTGGGTTTATTTTATTTGGTGTTGTTGATTGATTATTTGTGCTTGGTTAGTATTTTTTATTGGTTTGATTTAATTTGAATTTATTCAATTGGTTGGTGATTTTTATTTTGCATGGGAGTTGAAGGTCACAGGGGTGGGCTTTAAAGTTCGGGGCGAGAATAAATTTTGAAATAAAGGCTCCCTGAGCAAACCCGAGTTTAAGCGAGCGAACAAAAATCCAACAAAACGTCAATTCTTGACTTTTCCCTTCCGTCGTCCGTTTCCCGCAACTTCCATGACATGAAAAGGTAGTGCCTCCTTACGAGACTCGTCATCGGGCATGATATGCAAAAATGCAGTGTCTACACTAGGGCTTCTCCTTGTCTCACAAGGAAAAGATTGGATTTGGTGTCAAACAAGGAAAGGATTTGATTGATTGGGGGGACAAATTTGGTTTAGATTATGAAGTCAATATCTTTAAATTGGTTATGAGTGATTTAATTAGGCATGACATCTTTTTAATTTAGTATATGATTTTGTTTAGTTAGGAAGTTAATATATTTGATTTATCTAAATTAGGAATGCAATTTCTTAATTTGTGTAAGTATTTTTATTATTTTGGTAGGTGATTATTTAGATTTTATTTGTTTCATTTAACTGGTAAATGGTTTAATTATTTTATTTAATTCAATGTTTAATTTAATTAATATTTGATTTAATTTAGGTGTAATTTAAGGGCCTTGGGCGTGTGGGCCTAGCAACAAAACCAGAAATACCGACTCCGTTCGAACGCCTCTTAGAACGCTGCACGAACGCCCGCAATCTGTTTGACGTTCGAACGTGGTAACGAATGCAGCACGAACGAAAACAGTGAACTTGTGAAATGAACTTGATGACATACTTATTCCAAATTTCCCCTTCTAACATCTGTTTCCCGCAATATCCTTAACTTAAAAAGGTAGTGCCTCCAACTGAGACTCATCATCGGGTTTTATATGCAAAAATGCAGTGCCTACACTTAGCTTTCATGAAAATTCTTCGTAGACTACTTGGGAAAGACAACCTTTATTCTAGGAATAAGGATCCACTGGGATAGATCTAAAAGTTGTTGGCACTCTTTGAGAACTCATACATTGAAATACATGTACGTGACCTGGTATCTCATACTCTTTGAGCATTAGGAGTCACAATCAGGCCAATCCTAGTGATAGTCACTGGATTGATGTTAAGAACATCCTTAAGTTTCTTAAATGAACTAAGGATGTTTTCTTAAGCTATGGAGAAGGAAAACTTGAAGTGACTGGGTTCACTACTGCAAGTTTCCAAACCGACAAAAATGACTAAAAAGTCGTAATAAGGGTACTATATAGTTTGAATAACGGAACAGAAAGCTGGAAATCTTCCAAGCAATATACTGTTGCCGAATAGACAACAAAAGCAGAATATTGATGCAGCTGAGGCAGCAAAAGAAGCGTTTTGGATCTATAATAATCCTAATTAGAATAGGTGTAGTTCTGTTAGCGGCTGAGCTAGGCTACAGCACAGGCTAAAGAATTAATGGTCTCATCAATGATCCAAGTATGCACTTCAACTGAATCATCTGATTCATTCCATCATACATCGTGGCGATGTGATGACCGAATAAAACGCATCAGATGATGACATTGCAAATCTGCTGACGAAAGCTGTTTCTCAGCAGAAGTTTGAGCGACCCGTACATAGTTCAGGTGTAAGACACTTGAGTGATTGGCTATATAGACCAAGTGGGAGATTGTTGGACAATTATGACCCATAGCATCACTATTTGTACAGAACATGGTGTTGTTGTACAAATTAACTATATGACAAATGAAATTGGTCTTTTATCATTTGTAATTGGATTACCGAGATATAAATAAATGATAAAAGTCCATATGATTAGTACCGGAATAATAAGATATGAGACAGTATTAATCCACGTAAGGTTTAATCATTAAATATCCCTAGTCGTAGTATTATCGAGACTGGACATCGATAATGCGGAATAGGCTAGTATTACACTTGTGCGTGTTATGGAAGCGTAATTGCATAGTTCTCTTATATTTGGGTATTGGATACTCATGCAAGTGTAATATGAGGTTTTGTTTACCGATGGTACGGAAACAGCTTCGCTCTGTATAGACCCA